>BMAW01124746.1:221691-235550 GCA_019974015.1 Nephila pilipes | reverse complement strand
TCCGATCGACTTAAAATTTTGACACGTTTCAAGCAAAGGTTCGTACTCTAGAAAGACCTGGTTACTGGTTTACTACGAGCGCCATCTCTGGGTTAGTCTCGGGAGTTATTGATTGATGTGTTATATATATATCAATTTTTGTATGATTCATATGGTTCGAGAAATTCAATAATTAAATTGTAATGTATTAATAAATTTAATTTTCAACACAGACTTGAGGATAGAAAATGGAAAATTATTCTGCAAATTTTTTTTTTTAATTAAAGATTTATGCATGTGCTTCAGTACGTGATCTCAAGACAGTGGCAGGGCAGGATATATTAATCACCTACCAGTACTAAGTCGACAAAGATTTAACTGCTTGCCAAGACTGATATTACATCAGAGAGAGAGTTGAGCCAGAGAACTGGATTCAGCACTCACAGCCACCACAAAACGAATTTCCAGACAAATTGCTTACAAGTGACTCAATCATTTGGTGTCTACGCCAGAATACAAGCAGTTTGCATTTCCGTTACATCCGCGCATAAACGCGAAATCTTAAGCAGGAGTTTGGAACATCAGTACAAGAATTTGGGCTGATATTCAGTGACGAATCTCGCATTAGTCTGAATACTGATTCGCATCTACTAACTATATGGCGAGAAGGTTAAACTTAGTTTCACCTGGAAAACATCACAGAAAGGTATCGTTTTCCGTCAAGGGGAGTCATGGTGTGTGCAGGCATCATGCTGGATGGCCGAACAGACCTCTATATCTTTGAGACAGGGTCTGAGAGATATAAAGTTGGAGTTCTTGAGTCTTAGGTTCACTCACCTGATATGATTTCTTCCGAACTTTAGTGATATGTGCACGGGAGACAACTTGCATCTTTCTCGCATCCACCGAATTTAGTTCCATCGCCGAAAAAAGCTCTTCCTGACATTTGGAACTCTTTGAGTCCACGGCTCTTCCACAATATCATAACAAGCTTGGGAAATAATTCTACAGTCTGCCTGGCTATCGGAGGTAATGACATACCTTACTAAATTGTAGAATCAGCATTTTGTGTCATTTGTTTTTCAATAAAGTTTGAAGTTCTTTTATGCACGGTATTCTTTCAAACTGGTTTTTTATTTTTTTTTATTAATTATGTAGGAAAATAAAAGGAATCATAAACATTCTTTCGCATTGTTTTCTTATTTATTTTAACAGTTTTACACACCCACATATCACGTTTCCCTCCATTCCGACTTAGAGTTCTTTCAGTATCCGTATAATCCATTTATGTGTAACTTTTGGACGCTAGTGTATAGCGACAAAGACCACTTTGTTTTAAAAAAAACCTGCAAGAAACAATAATCGAGCTTCAAGTGAGAAAAAAAAACTTTTCCTCTGTAATTAAACTTAGTGCATTCCTCAAGAATTTTCCGTATTAGAAACTTATGTCAGCGGTCTGGATACCCAAGGTTTAGATCTTTTAACCATCTTATCATTATTTAACAATCGAATTTTAATTTTTTATTCTCAAGGAGAAATGTTATCGACAAAAACCTACATTATGTTTGGTCCCATTCTTTCTTAAAGATAGATTCTAATGTTTCTTTAGAATTCTGAATTCCCAGTAAATTACAGTAGTGGATCTAAAATTTAATTAAAAATGACAAGGTTAACTAAACATTCTAGGAAAACATAAAAGAAATTAAGGGTTTTTAAGATAAAGTTTTGTAAGAGTTTCATATAAGATGAGAGTAAGGCACTGATAAATAAATACGTAAAAGTAATCAAATTTTTTTGCTGTTATATACGAGGCATGTTTTTTAAGTAAGTACCGTTTTGAAATTAAAAAAAGACGTGCAAAGATATCACAATAATTTTATTTTTACATGAAAGCCTGTACCTTAATCTACTTTTCTACATAATTTCCGTGAATATTGAGGCACTTGTCATAACGTGGCACCAGTTTTTGAATACCCTCCTCATAAAATTCTGCCGCCTGTCTTGTTAACCACTGTATCACAAATGTTTTGACTTCGTTATCGTCTTGAAGACGCTGACCGCCCAGGTGTTTCTTCAAGTGCAGGAACAAATGGTAGTCGCTGGGCGCTAGATCAGGGCTGTATGGAGGATGATCTAGAGTTTCCCATTTAAAAGATTTGATGAGATCTTTGGTCCGATTAGCCACATGTGGGCGGGCATTGTCATGCAGCAAAACGATACCCTTACTCAACTTGCCACGTCTTTTGTTCTGGATTGCATGACGCAGATTGTTCAATGTCTCACAATAAGACGCTGCATTGATTGTCTCATTACGAGGCAGAAACTCCACTAGCAATACTCCTTTTCTGTCCCAAAAAACTGTGCACATGATTTTCCGGGCAGAAATTGTTTGCTTAAACTTCACTCTTTTGGGTGATGATGAATGTCGCCATCCCATGGATTGTTGTTTCGATTCTGGTGTGACGTAGGCCACCCATGTTTCGTCACCAGTAACAATTTGGTCTAAAAAATCTTCACCTTCATTGCGGTACCGCTCAAGGAAAGTCAATGCACTGCCTAAACGTTGGGTTTTGTGCAAATCCGTCAACATTTTTGGAACCCAACGTGAACACAATTTCCAGTAATTCAAGTTCTCGGTCACAATGCGATACAAAACACTACGAGAACATTGAGGAAAGCAGTCGGACAATGATGAAATTGTAAAGCGTCTGTTTTCTCTCACCTTTTCGTCCACTTTCTGCACCAAATCTTCATTAACAACCGAAGGACGCCCACTCCGTTCTTCATCATGCACATTTGTGCGGCCATCTTTAAATGCTCTCACCCATTTCCTTACCATTCCATCACTCATAATGTTTTGTCCGTAAACTTCACAGATCTCACGATGAATATCGATCGGTTTTACGCCTTTAGCACTAAGAAATCGTATAACAGCCCGTACTTCATAATCAGCGGGACTCACGATTGTCGGAGGCATCTTAAACACTCAGTAAACAACGTAAACAATGAAGAATCAGACTGTAATGGCGTCAGTGCGTAGACAAGAGATGTAGGTAACCAGCGAGCATGCGCGGAACGCCGACCGGAGCGCTGCGGCGGCGGAATCGCAAAACGGTACTTACTTAAAAAACATGCCTCGTAAAAAAAAAACTGTTTCTTACCCTAGAGAAAAACGAAATTTTGTAAGTGCGTTTTAATAATGTATTTTACTGAACTTATTGGTATTAAAGATTATAATTCTTGAAAATATCTGTGGGTTTCTTAGTAAAAAAAATGCATAGCTATTTAGCAATACCACATTCTGTATATTTGAAAAACAAACAACTGATTTTTAAGGTAAAACAAAAATACTTTTAAATGACAAATTATACTTAATTACTTTTTGTTATAGAAAATTTTTCAAAACTGTATCAAAACTTCACTATAAATTCATTCAAATATTATAATCCTTTTATAGAAAAGTTCTGCAGTATTCTCTGGCTCAATAAAAAACACATGAAGAATAATTAGATGCATAAATAGTGAACAGAATTAGTTAAAATCTGTATTTCAGTTGCGTAAGAAAATTACGTATTATATGATTGCGCCAACGAAACATTTATTTGACAATCTCTTATGAATTTTTTGCGGATAAGGAACATGAATATGAATTATTGTTAAGGACCACAATGGCAATTTAAAACTTTTATTCCAGCCATTAAATATGTTTATTGTTTCAAACGCATTAAGTTATTTCGCGTCATCTAGTCATATCTAATTTGAAATACAAATTACATGAAACTGCCTTTATTCCCCTGAGATAAGAATTTACTTCAAAGGATTACCATTTTAAAGATAACTCAAAAATAATGTTGGTAAAAAGTCTTTACTTCGAATTAAATGATTTGTTAATAAATATAAAATCAGAAAGAAATGAAAATTCCTGCTTTTCTTTCTCGTGCAATCACTATTACTTTAAGTAACCTGGGTTATTTAGAAAAATAATTTTCTCGACAAAAGAATTGTGAAAATTATTGTTGAAATCGTTTCTCGGCTTAGGATCCAGTTATTAAATTCTCTCTCTCTCTTTATATATATATATATATATATATATATAAAGAGATCTAATATTTAGAGTTACATGCAGTTCATCACATGCAAACAAAAACAAAACAAAAATGGCTGTGCGAATTGTATCGAGATGTGTAAATAATGAATAAAATAAATCCAACATTTTCTAATGCTACAAAATTCCAAATGACGTTTTCTTCTGAGTTCCAAAATCGAATCCAAATGAGAAACATGTTTTCGGACGGAAAATGATTAAATATTACATATAGTTAGCGTGATTCTAGGACATAATCAATTTACAATAACGTAGCCTTCAAATTTAAAAACATCTTCATATTAAATTTTTCACATTAATTCAAAGGAACTTTTAGCTTTATTTGGTGAGGTAGAGAGGGAAGAAAACTGGACTGGATAACAAAAATTGGTTAATTTATAAAGAAGTGAGAAGCCCGTATTAAAATACATTGCTGTCTTTAAGGAATAAAATGGAGAAGTCAGAATTTTATATTAGTATTTTGAAGTGTCTCTTTTGATCAAGAAGAGCTTACGCTTTGAATGCCATTCTTTAAAATTAAGTTTTGACAACCTTAAGCATTTTGAATAAAGATTGAAAATTAAGGAAACATTCTTATTTATCATTATACAGACTTGGTTGAAAAATAATGCCTCAATGGCTATAACTTTTGTTTATTTGTCTCTAAATTTTCAAAACTTTAGTTATAACTGATATAGCTACATTAATTCCCTTATCTGAAATGTGTGTCGTGGCTCTCTGGGGTGCCACGGCGTTTTATATTTTTATTTCTTACTTATTATTAGTCGTGGTTAAAAAGGGTAGTGAGCCGTTGGAAAATCGTAGTTCAGAAAGGTTGCCGTAAGCTGAAAAGATTTAGGAACCACTGCTCTGTATAATGCATTTGCTCCTGTATTCCCAAGTGTCGTTATTCTGAGAACTAAAAAAGATAGCAACCCCCATAATGAGATGAGATAGAAGCAGTGAGACTTCATTGTACCCGAGCTTGCACCTGAAGGCTCCCATCTACCAGCCATTTTGATATCGTGAATGTAATGTTAATCCTGTGGCATTTCTACTACCGTCCTCAAATACTCACTATTTTATCTATTTTAATGCAATAAAGTGCATCCGAAAAAGGAAAAAATAATGAAGGTTTCTGCTTTATAAGATTTTCCCGCTGATTTTAAAAAATATTTCTACCCTTGTTTCAATGATTCGTTTGTGAGTTTTCCAGTCTTTAAAAAATGTTGTGAAATATTTTCAAAAATCAGCGAGAAAATATGATTCCACAAAAAGCCTTCATCCTTTTTTGCTCTATTGGATAGGTTTTTTCTCTTTTTTTTTTTTTTTTGCATTCGAATAGATAAAATGGTAAAGATTTAAGGGCGGTAGTAGAAATGCCATAAGTTTAATATCACGTTCACGAAGTCAAATGGACGATAGATGGGTTTGTTAAGGTACCCGACTTTTTACCCGACTAAGGTACCTGGAATTTTTTTGTTTTGACGTGAAAATTAAAGCTTGATACCACAACCACTACCATAATTGTTCTTAACAGATTTTCTCGATTAATCATGCGTTGGCGCTAGTATGTGAAAGAGATGGGTATCATATCGAAAAGTGAATAATGCTTGAAGAATAAATGTAGCTTTAAAATCGGTAACAAATAAACATTTGTGACCATGGAGACATTACTTTTCAATCAAACAATTATACTTTTGAAAATAATTCTTATATTGAAGATTTAAATGATAATGTAATAATGCTTTGGAATAAAATAAAAAAAAAAACACACAAATAAAAAATAACATGCAAAACTCGTGAGCAATGACAAGTCATCATTATTTATATAGATAAAATTCACTATATATATATATATATATATACATACAGTAAGATTTTATTTGATTCCGAATTTATTTGTACGAACATAATTATATATTTGTGTAGAAAAAAGGGGAAACGTAAAAATCTTTTCTTTAAATTTATTATGGATAAATACGAGTATTATGTCTCTACTCTAATTCTTATGTTTTTCTTACTCTAAGCACGAAATTTTAAAAAAATAATTCTTAATGACGTCAAGCTTTTTTGAATAACGTTTGAAAAGGTTTTTTCGAATTCATGAGGAAGGAAATAGAAAATTAAATCCCAAGAAGAATGTTCCCCAATTTAGCATTTTGTAAGAAATCATTCAAAAGAAATCAATTAAAAGAAGTTGTTTACGTTTTGAATTTTAAAATTAATCTTATTTTAATCTGAAAGTATTTTCATTGTGTACAACCCTAAGAAAGAATGAACTCTTTACTCAAAACCACTTTAAAAATTGTTCGTACTGTTTTTGTTTTTGGGAATAGGATGTCATTAAAACTCACAAAATGCTTTTATAAATTATATTTGTGAATTTAAAAATAGTTATACCATTAATTCTGTGATTTGCTTTCATAATTGGGAAATACAAAATATACTTCATAAAATAGTCCCCAAATTCTTATTTTAAATTTGAATTTTTTCGAAAATTGAATTTTGAAAGAAATTAGGCAAATTTCTTTATATACTTACTGATTAATTTTATTACTGATTATATTTTTTATACTCTTACTGATCATTAGATTTTTTTAAAAACATCAATATCTTTTCTTTCAAATGCTATGACATTGTACAACAGTTTTATGTGAAATTTCATTAAGTGTTCTATAATCTCCCAAATTGGTAAGGAAATAAATTTTCTGATAGTTAGAAATATGATTTTAATAGTGATGCATTAAAAACGTCACGTCTTGAGGAATTCTCTAGATAAATTTCTTTATAATTGTGAGTAATTTGGACGTAAATTAAACACAAATTTAAAAGATTTTTCGTTGCGTTTACTAAACGTCATAAAATAGGACAAAGATTACCATACATAACATACTTTATTTCATGAAAGTTATTTGATGAAATGTTGAAGCATCAAAAATAAGCATGTATCATTTTCTTCGAATTTCTAATGCCTTTAATATCAGTACAAAAATGATTAACCGATATAATTAACTAAACTTCATGAGAATTTGTAATATTGTGTTCTTATCATCGAGAACTGAAATAAAGAAATGCTGAAATTTTTTTTGAAAAATAAATATTTTTAAATTTGAGGTATTTATTTTATTTATAACATGTTCTACACACACACGTTAAGCTATTGGTATTTATTCGACAGATAAAATTACATTTAATATTAAATTATGTTATTTACACATATACTAAATTTATATATATCGGGATTTACTGCTGTATATTTCAAGAGTAAATAGAACAGAAGATGTATTATTAAAGTTTATTGAATCGATAATGTAGATTCTATACCTCGGAAATGATAATCTGAATGTATAATGTTGATTTCTAATCTGCTGTGAGACTCTGTAAGACATCCAAATTCAAATATTTCTAGGAATTTAACATTAAATGATATAACTTCCATTATTTTAATTCCAATAAATTCAAATTATGGTCGACATGATTTAGTACAATGTGATTTGAATGTACTTCGAATTTATATTCGTCAAACTTCCTTTTCGTACAACGCTTCTTCTTTGTATGCAAGCCACCGAGGTTCTCCATGCTATAAATTTAAACGGGGGCGGCGATGTCGAATTCAATTTATTCGAATCGCATTTATTTTCTTTTCATTTGACGTGCTCAAACGTGATCAGCATAGTTTATTTTCAACATTTCGGTATCTTTTACAGAACTCTTTCAAAGCACACAAGGGCACGCTTTCTTCAAAGATATTTGGAGAAAGGAATGGAGTAAAAGGAAGTACAAATATTGACTCGAGCTTGTAATCTTATCTCGGACCTACTTGAACTTCTCATCAGCGTGTTTTTTTTTTTTTTTTTTTTTTTTTTTATGAAGGTTTCATTTCAGTGAATGATATGCTTTTTTTTCTTCAGAATAATTTTCCTTTGAAGAGTGCTTGCGAGCTAGATATCAACTGGCAACATAAAATATATGTAATCAAGAATTTTATTAAGAGAGAATTATATAGTAAGTCGTACCTTACACTATGAAATTTTCGCATTAAAATAATGCATTCCAAAATCTCCTTTTTCCAAAAATCTTTCAAGCAATTATTATAATACATTTTAGATACCATTAACTTTATTATCAATCAATGAATTTATTGAAATAATAATTTAAGAAAAAAAATGAGTTAAAAATGTGACAAACACTACTTTTGATGCATATGAATAATTTTATTTTATGTTAATACCCCATTTTTTCGTTCACGTTTAAAACGTATTTTTTGTAAAAGTAAGTATAATTTTGCAATTATATATATATATATATATGTCTGTGTGTGTGTTGATAAATGTATCAATTCTCTAGCAATAAAATAATAGTAACTACTAGAAGATTTTAATGAATACAAAAATATTAATAGAAGTACACAAAAATTCATGAAATAAAAAAGTACATTACAGAGCTTCAAAAAGTCTTTATAATAGAATATGGTGATAAAAATTCGAAGAAATTATGCAATTATTTATAAATGTCACTACTATAAACAATCAATAAACATTTAGATGAAAATAATTTTTTCGAATGCAATATTAGCAATAGGGAAATTAATAATAGAATTACAACACTTTAAGTTGTAGGCTGTGAAGATACTTTGAATTATTCTTAAGAAATATAAAATTAAAATGTTTACTTCCTATAAGAAATTAAATTCACATTATATAATGTTTTTAATTCTTTTTTTTTATTCTAGTTGATTAATTTTTAGATTATTCTTTTTTCATTGTAATTCTCTCTACCATACATATACATATATATAAATATGTGTATATATATATAGTTTCTTATATTGTAATGTTATTTCTTTCATTTTTATTTTTATTGCACTTTTATGGAATTTCTATAATTTCATATAAACTTTTTCAGTAGGGAATGCTGGTACCTGTAAAATATGTTAAACTTGCCTATCGTCATAAATCATATTCAGAATTTATAAATCTTATATTTGATTTTGGAAGTGGGGGTTATTTCTTTCATTCATTTTCATTGTTTTTCATGATTAGGTTTTCAGATTTGTATTTTTTCATGTTTTGAAAATTATTTTGCTCTCTTTCTTAATTGTTTAAATAGGAATTTTCCTTTTTCTAAGTTTTTGTAATTAAAAAAAGTTTCATTTTTTCTTTATTTTTTCTATATTCTAAAAGATTTATTTGTAAGTTTTCATTATAATTTTTAGGAATTCTTTTTAGTTTTATCTAATGTTTGTGTAATATTTTAAATTTATTTCTACTATCTTGTTAAATTAATGAATTATATATATTATTTTAATTACATACCTTTAATTACAGCCTATGAAGTGTCCTCATAGAACTGAGATTCAACTATTACCAGTTAAGTCCCTTAAACAATAAATACACAAAATGGTTTCAGTTAATTTTAAAAAAATTATTTGTATGATATTTCCTGTCTCAGCCTTAAAAATGATTTAGTATACTACAGGCAAAGTTTTGATGATATTCGAATTAAAATTTGAAAGTTAGAAATAGTTTAAATCTAGTCTATAAAATAAATCATTTTATTTTTAATTGTCAATTTTATTAATAATCATCATGTTCCGGCTTGTAATGTTCTACAAAAATGATTATAAGATTCTCTAATAAACCTGAAATATATCTAAATGACTTTCAAAAGAAAATGATTGTAAATAACTGCATAAAATAATTAATATTTTATATAATTTCCTTAGAATCCCAGTAGACAAAATAGTTTAATTCAAATAATTATAAAAGGCAGACATCTAGTATGAAGAAAAGTTTAATTCTGATATTCACTTTTCAGTGTATTTAGAAAATTTTTTGAATCAACTAAAATATTTTTTTCAGTTTTTCTTTCCCCAAATATACGAAGAAAATTCTTCAAAAAACACTTAAAATATTAAATTAAGAAAACTGAGCTTATTAGAATGTATATTGGGGATTAGTGAACGAAATGAATATGATGCATTGAATAAAGAATGAAATAAAATGATTAACGGCTTATCAGGATTCGGGAAGAATGCATTTGCTTAAGAAAGAATTCTGCTAGATTAAGAAAATACTGATTTGAAATACTCGAGGAAACGTAGAAAGCTGTTTAAATTTCTTCAGAAGTATTACCTAGTAATAGTCATGAGATTAATATAAAATGAAGGAAAAAAATATCTGTGAAATGTGTGCAAGATTTCGTTAATAATAATTGGCAGAGTTTGATTCTTCCTTTAGGTTGATAATGAGTAACTGTTATGGAAAATAATGTAATTTTGATCCATTTTTAAGTTGTTTTCGCCCTTTTAAGACTTCATTTGTTTTACAGAAATTTGAAGTTACATATTTAATTTTCTATATTATGCAGCATTGATAATGACCATCAAGAAACTTTTTAACCACCTAACAATTTTTTCCCCTTACCAGTCGATTAATTGTCGAAACTGTTGCAAGTATTGAATTTATTAAATTATGATTATTTTAATTACTTCGAAAAAATGGCATTTTTACTTAAAATTGGCATTTGTCGATCTTAAAAAGGAAAGAATAACTTTCAGAAATGAATGACACAAAAGAACAAGCGTTCTTTAATACTTAAAATTAAATTTTATTCTAAAACTCAACTTTGGTTTGATTAATTTTAAAGCAAATATAAATGCCGAGTACTATATTAAAATGGGGAGAAGAAATTCATATCTCCTTTCTTCTTTCACCCGTGTTTTCTGCTATCGCTCCTCTTTTATCAACTCACAAAGCAGTGCCTCGTCTCTGTCAGTTTGTTTTCGATGCGGCACAAATCACTTCCTTTTTTTATTATTATTTTAGCATAAAACTGAAAGTAAATTATGTTCGCTATGCGGGATACACCGAATAATTGGAAGCAAAATTCGCTCCATTTTTCACGTAAACAAGAAGTGGTAAATCTTAACTTTGAAATTAGTATAGACCTTTTTTCAATCCAATCGTTAAGAGATAAGGGGAGACATCTATTAGAAACACTACAAATAAACAAACAAGAAACCAAACAAGTCAGACAAATCAGTGGAATGGCGTATAAAAAGAAGCTGCTCGAGTGGTGTACGGGTAGGGAAGCTTCCCTTTCGTAACTCTCGAACAGTGTTCTGGCAAAACTGATAAGTGGTAAAAGGAACAAATAATTATAAAGTAATTGAAATAGAACTAAGTTTGTCTTACATTTATATAGATTCCCTAGAAAATTGTTTTTATTTTCCTAGTTTTGATTTAATTAGTAAAATAATCAAATTATAACATTGATAAACATTCTGATCACATAACAAAAGTAGCTAACTAATAAAATTCGAATTACTTACGGAATAATATAATAATATATGTAAGTATATTTAGTATGTATTAGCACAACAGCTTAATCAAAATTCCTAAATTTTTATTTAAATGTCAAATAATTACTTAAGCAGCGCAATTTCTTAATTGACAAAAAAAAATGTCTCTATTAAAACTAAGCTTAAAAAACAAAAAACTGTAAAATTTGAAATAGAACAAGTAAAAATTATTTAGCAGATATTTATTAAAAGACAACTAAGACTATGAAATACCGTTTTTGCTCAAGAGTATGGAATGTTTTCTTTTAATGATATGTTTACGATAAAATAAATTATCATTAATGAATTTATTAGTACTCTTGCTGCTATTAACTTAAATATCGCACATATATTTATTTGTTAAAGGAAACGATAACTTACCTATGATTCAGAGCAATTAAGTTAACAGAAATTAAATAATATGGAATATTACTATTTTGCTTAACATTATTGACAAATTAAAAGAATGCTCATTCGTACATTCAGTAATATGAATTAAATGAATGCGTTTAACATAATTATTAAGAATGATGCAGAAGATGAATAACATAAAGTTCAATTCATTTTTTTTTTTGGTAAAAATGATCAAAGTTAAACTACGATAACGTTAAATGGCATATTCCATGTTTGTATGTAAAACATAGTTTTGTCTGTTTCTTGAGTTTAATATAAAAATGTGGTGATTAAACTATTATATCAATAGTCAGATACGAATAAATTGTATTTCATTTCGATATGTTTTTCACTATTGGTGTGCTTTAGAGCCTATATTATACAAAAATGGAGAACAAGAGAATAAAAAACATAAATTTGCATACGTACTTTAATAAAATTAATGATCGTTACACAGTTTTTATTTATAAAAACTGTATTTAAATTAATAACTGATACCTGCCCTTCATTACTCGGTTCTTGCACCATATTCGATTAATTTATTTTAAGCAATAATGACCAAACTCAAATTGAAGACGTACAAGAACAAAGCAGAATACATCATTAATTATCACTGTAATATATATATATATATATATCCTAACCTAACTCATAATCCCAATGATTTAAATAAGAAATTTTATCATACCAGTTCACTCGTTCTTAATTCCACAACTCTCATCAACCATAACTACGTAGCTTAATATTTTGAGTAGAACTATTTTCAGTCTACAAAACTTATAGAAAAATTTCAAACCGAATTACAATTGTCTGACAGCAAGTCGGTATCCTCCATTTCCATTCCTTTTCCATAAATTCTTATTCATTTATGTATCATTTTTCTAAATCACTCCACTTAACTTCTATCTTCATCTAATTTACCTAATTACATTTTATTTGGGTTGAGAATTAATTGAAATTTTAATGCAATTCAAAATGATAAAATTCTCCTAGGTTGGTGAAGAGAAAATAGCGTACAGCCCAAAACGTCGCAATATTTTTACTCTAATTTTTCAAAACGAAAATATTTAAATCAATAAAAATTTAGTATTTATTTATATTCCCATTTAGAGAAGATTATATTTTTTTAAGAAAACTTTAATATTCCACCTTTAAAAACTCTATTAAAAATTATTTTCTTATTTGGGATAAATTAAGTAATGTATAAAATCTTTTAATTCTTCTATTGAATATACAAAACAGTAAGAAGAAAAACGTATATTCAGTTAAATAGTATTAGTGGGTATAAAGTACTTAGTTGATTAAAATTCTCTATCTGTTTTAAACTGATTTAAATTAATAGAACTGCTACAAAACATTCGTCTCTCAAAACAATCAGCACTTCTGTTCATTATAATAATACGAATGCATTATATGAAGAATAAAACTAAAACAAATTAATATCATAATGGAAATTATTGCAAACGGATGTAAATCTCTTTGCTTTGATTTTCTCATCTTATATCATGCAATGTAATGCAAATCTTTTAACTTTGATTTTCTCATCTCATATCATACAATCATGATAAGAGTGAAATTGATTTCATACCTCATAAAATTTGAAACGATATTTTAACGGGATGAAAATTCTCAGTTAACTTTTCAAATTTTTAAAATAACTAATATAATGTAATGTTTATATAATAAAAATGTGTGTCGTAATTTAAGAATAAAATGAAATGGCTTGAATTTTCAGCAAATGGATGACTGATGAATTATTAAAAAATAACTTCGCAGAGTATGTTTAGTAAAGCCAATATTTAGTAGAAGTATAGCATAAAAGACTCAAGCAAGAATTCTTGAAGTAATCTGTTTACGTTTTGAATGTTAATCATACGTTTATTCGAACATACATATGTTTTAATAAATATATAAACTTTTAAGTGTTTAAGCAACATTTTCGCGCATTGCGCTGTTTTATTTCAACTCTTTTTGTTTATCTTTAAAATAAAATGTATAGAAGTATGTAAAAAATAGCAGATTATTAATTATACAAAAATTATACAAGTATGTAAAAAA
>BMAW01124746.1:157046-215778 GCA_019974015.1 Nephila pilipes | reverse complement strand
CAGATGTTTGCGCTTCTGAAAGGAAATAATTTTCCATTAGAACATTGCTAAGATTTACTTTGCGTAAAAGAAATCCTTGAAAGTAATCAATACAAACAAGATTTCTCCCAGAAAAAAAAATTGTAATTTTATCAATTTCTTCCCATATTCTTAGACTATTCTTCTCAAAATAAATCTACGTTACTGAAAAACTTTAAACCAAAATATTTTTAGCCCATCTTTGCTTAAATTATGTTTGTTTACGTATATTAGCTTTTTAAGCTAAATATTTAGGCTCTAAGGCTTTGTGAAGTTTAATGGCAATAGCCGTCAAAGCAAAAAAGTTCAAATTTTTTTTTGAAGAAAGGGTAATGTGGAAATGAAAAAAAGAGAAAAGATAGCTTATTAGTATCCGGTATTCATTGAAAGCAATTACATATCTACCAACTACCGGAAGCGGAACATTAAACGAAAACAAATAACATTTCTATTAACAGAATATTTAATTCGGCCTACCAGTACTGAAATTTTATTTCTAATCTCTTGTTTGGAAACGAAAAATCATAGCATCCGCTTATGTTGCAATTGTTGAGGTTTGAATGCCAAGAAGAAAAGTAATTTCCTTCCTTAAAGCCTGATACTCATCTACTTTGGATGTTTTAAAGGTGTTTTGGAAGATTCCCTTATGTAAAGATATGGTAGAATGAATGAGTTTAGTTATCAGAAATAGAAACAATAACATTTCCGATAAGTTTTGAATTTTGGAATGGCAATGACCTTTCAAAAGATCTGAAATTAACCACTGAGGTAGGAAATAAAATTTATGGGTGGTTTATTTATATGTGATGATGATACGGAAACTTTTGTAAGTGAAGTATTTTCTTCAAACTGGGCTCAAACAAAAGCATTATACAGAGGGCACGTGTAGCTTTCAAGCATATTAAGTACTTTGAAACGCGTGTAATAGTTAATAAAAGCAATGACCATGGCAGCATTACTTTGTAATCAAGTCTCGTATATATGCTTAAAGAGAGAGAAAAAATAATCATAAAAATACATATACGGAAAAGATACATTAGCAATAAATTTGTTTAACGTGTTATGTTAAGATTAATTACATAAATTTAAATAAAAGGAAATAAAATCACTAGGATAATCAAATCACATGTAGTTAGACCTTCAAATATATATTTATGTGTTCAACTTACGTTTTCAGTTATATTATTCATAAAGTATTTATTCCTTATTAAATGACGTCAAAAAAAACTAATTTAATATAATACATAATCCAGATTTAAAAATGGAATAAGTGTATAAAAATCCCTATATTCAAGCAAAAATAATGATCTGGAATAAAATCTTATGATTCTACCTTTACTTGAAGTTGCTATTAGATATGAAAAATGTATTTCGCATCATTAAATTTCAGAAACTCGGCATTTTTGAAAATGTCATGTTTCCTACAAACAAGAATTCTCATTAACTTAAAAAAGAAATGATATTTTACGTTCCAAGATAAGCCTTACAAACTTTCTTGTTACTTAAACATAATTAGATCCAAAATACTTTCCATAATGCTAACATAAAAAATATGACATCAAACCTAAAAGTCTTTTTCATTGTAGCCATAATTAGTTGAATAATGTACAAACTTATACCTAATTAGAGGAAAATACATATTTCAAACAAATTTTAAAGAGAAACTTAACAATTTATTGAATTTAAATATACTCAACTCGAAAAAGTAAATAACTAACAATTAAATTTATTGTATGGTTCTTTTTTTTTTTTTAATAAAAAAAAAAAAATCACTGATGATATATTTTCAATTTAAATCAGTACACAACGCTTAGAAATGCAATAGAACCTAATTGTATTTTTTTTTTTTTATTATTTCTCATTTTGTATTGTTTGTTAAAAATTATAAAATTTGTTAGTGAAATTTAATCAAAAATTAAGGAAATATATCAAAATTTTATTAAAGTCCTTTAAAAACATGCACGTTCTATTTAATCCACATTTTTTACAAGCCAAATGTATGTAAAGGAAATTTTGTAAAAATCCTTTCAAAACGTTATTTAAGACGGAACCTATCATAATTATTCATTAACTATTGAAGTCAAGTAAACATTTTTTTTTCTGTAAGAAAGTGGTCTGAAAAGTTTCCGACTTCAACTTAAGGTGGCAGCACTCGTCAATAAAAGCTAGGGAATGTGGTTGCGCATTTTTCGACAGATACTCACCGAAATTTCAGCTATTCTGAAAACGCAGTTATTGTTTGGCAATCATTTGAAAGAGTCGATGTGAGTGTTTTTGTGAAAATGGAAAGTAACGAATACCGAGTTGTCATTAAATCAAAGATGAGTTGGGCGCAGTGCACGGGAACTCTGTACCATCATTTATGACCGCGAAATTTTACGCAGCTGAATTTAAACGTGGCCGTACCAGCTTTGGAGTCGATGAACATCCGAACGGACATCCAAAAACTGCGGACACTGACGATCACATCACTCAAGCTCACCAAATAGTGCTTTCTAGACGACCGTCGAATTTAAGAAAGATAGCAGAGACTATGCATATCTCCAAAGAACGTACTTGTCGCATATCGAATCAAGATTTTGGTGTGAGAAAGCTGTCCGCGCGTTGGGAGCCGTGTTTGTTCATGTTTGACCAAAAACGTGTTCGAATCAATATTTCCAAAGCTCTGTTGGTGATGTTCAGGAGCAATAAATCTGAGTTTGGGCACTGATTAATTACTGTAGATGAAACCTGAATACACCATTATACGTCCGTAACAACAAAAAAAAAAAAAAAAAAAAAAAAAGATCAAAGCAGTGGACTGTGAAAGGGGTATAGCTTATAGTTTTTATTAACGTCGCACTAGAAGCAATGCGAGGACTATTGGCGACGGACCATGTAATTCTGAACCTCGGTCAAGTGACGAGGACGACACCTGAACTGGCAACCCCTCTCCTAACTTCCACACCACGCCAACAGGAGGACTTTGGGCCCCGACAGATTTAACGAGCATCAGCCGCGGCTACACGGCGGGAGTTTAGTAGCATCAAGGCCCGAATCCACCACGTGACGAAAACTACCTTCGCGAGCCGCCAACCATGACCACAATTCTACCGCGGCCACGACTGTGAAAGGGGAACTGGCTACAAAAAAAAAAAGCAAAAATTGTTTTTTCGGCTGGGAAAATGATTGCGACTGCTTTTTGCTATAGTCATAGAGTTATCTTAATCGATTATCTTCAAACAGGAAAAACCATTACAGGAGCATACTATGCACGGCCACATATATATTCGCCGGGGGAAAAAAGATTATTCACCACGAATGCGCTGTCTCACACCTCAGCGATTGCCATGGTGAAGATCCACGAATTACGGTTTGTACTGCTTGACCACTCTCTTTATTCACCAATTCTAGGCCCAAGCGACTTCTTTTTGTTCCGTAATCTAAAAATTGCGTTCGGAGGACAGAGATTTTCGTCAAATGAGAATGCCATCACCTTAGTAAACAATTATTTTGCAGAGAAAAACGCTGAGTACTATTTGGACTAGTTGAAGAGATAAAAGCATCTCTAATAGAAGTGTGTAGAACTTACAAAGAGAATATGAAAATAAATAAATAAATTTAAAGAAATATTGTCTTGTTTCTTTGTTAGGTTGAAAATTTCAGACCACCCTTATATAATATCAGTGAAAGAAATATAGCAACCAGAAATAAGTGAAGGAGGCAAGTTTTTAAATAGCTTTAAAATTCAAACAGAAACAAATGGCATTATTTCAGACAATTTTATGAGATGTATACAGCTTGGATGATATTGAATCATCTGATAAATAATGCATATCATGTAAGAATTATCTTCAGTAATCTGTCTTTATTACTTTTTTTCAACATGAATATGAAATATTTCTTTCATATTATTTGTAAAAATTAGCTTCGAATACTTTTAAAATAGTAATCAAGTTTATATTTATAAATAAGATTTATTATAAAATTATTAAAAATAAAATAAATCATTAAATAATATAGTGATAATTATTTGAAATAAAATTAACGAAAAAAATTACCGAAAAAAAACGTTTTTAAAATTAAAAAGAAAAACACGGCATTTTTATAAATAAGAGGGAGAAAAAATACTTTAAAAAATTGAAAAATCTTAAAGATTTTAAGTAGAAACATTTGTAAACAAGGTATTTGTTTTTTAAACTGTATATTTGAATTTTAATTTATCATATTGTAGAAACATTTTTATACTCAATGTTAAAATAGCAAATATAATACATAATATTACCATTTAAATTGATTTGTGATTCTTTAATCATTGTTAATTCAGTTCTAACTGTAACCTGAACAATATCACATAGGGCATCACATACATAGATTTCTTAGAAAAAAGGAAAGCCAATCATTGGACAATACTACCCACATTCCAAATACCAATTTACCATTCCTAACAGATACTTTTTAAACCTTTCTCGTAGTTATCTGGTTGTTTTTTTTGTGGACTTTTAGTTTTATTGGCATTGTCATGCGAACACTCGTAAATATACGGGGAAAAACATATATCTACAATCAAGACAAAACCAAAAGAACAACATTTGAAGAAATTGTAAATGGGATGACAACGCAAAGGGTTGAAGAAGAGAAATCGCGGTGGGGCGTTACCCATGTGTACCAAAGAAAGTAAGCTCTATGTGAGGCCGGAAAGATTATTTAGATACATTGGAATAATAAATTCTGTACTTATTACTTTCCTATAGAAGGTAAACCTCTTACTGTAGAGTATTAAGGAAATCCAGTTGGTTGTAAGTGCATATGTCTCACAGGTCGTAAGTAAGATAGAGTTATATTTCATGCAACGAGAATTGCTTGTACAGATGAAGGAAGACAGATAGGTTAAGTGTAATCAATTTAAAATAAAATTTGTTTATCCGTATTTGTTCGTTTAATACAGGAAGAATTTTTACCATACTTTTTTTTATAAAGAAACAAACCTTATTTTCGAATCCTTGCTCTATTATAAATTTATCATGTTTTGCTACTTTACTGCATCGTACATTCATTTAAGAAATACTGAAACGCATACAAACGTCGTGAATTTTGTTTATGCTTTGCGTTTTTATCTTGGAGTGACAGGCATTGCTTCATCGACGCTCGGTTTGCATCTCTTTTAGTGCCAAAAGATGAAAAATTTCCGAAAATAATCAAAAAACATTCGCGCATATGTTAGTGAGTTGGCAGAAAAGGAAGAAATAAATAACGACTGCTTGTTATCAAAATAAGATCTGCAATATCATCAAACCTATGTATATTCGTAGATGTTTCCAACCAAAAAACAGTAGTAGAATTTTTCGCTTACGAAGAAAATATAGAATTGCTTTACCATGTTTAAGGAAAATTTTACTTTATGTCAGACCTTTCTTTTCTTTTGTACTTATAGATATGTAACTAAATAAATTAAGTACTTTAGATACATTTGAAGTCTATAAAATAATATATCGTTTGCTGTATGGTATTTATTAGATAAAGTGATAACCACAAATAAAAAAAAAGTGCAGTATATTTCTTTTAACAAAGAAACAGAAAAAAAGTTAAGAAAGGAAAAAAAAATTCAAAATTTATAAATTTCTTATATAAGTTACGAAAAGGGATAAAAATTGAATTTTTATATATTATAATTTTAGTGTTATGAGAATGGAATGCTTATTCACAAATATAATATCTTTCAATCAAATCCTTTAAAAATGTGATAGAAACTAAGAAACGGGAAACAATTCCTTACCTTTTACTTCTAAAATTGATAAGAAATTTAAGAAATAAATGAGTTTCAAATTTGTCTCCAAAAAATTAAAACCAAATCAACCAATTTTTCTATCAATGAAAAATATTACTTTAAGAAAACTGAATGACATTTATTACAGAAGTAGAAAAATAACACGAGCGGAATTTCAAAATTAAAAATAATTTTTTACTATTCCAATTTTTTTACGTTTAGAAACATAGAAATATCTTTCCAAAAAATTTACAACAATGGGAAATGGTGAGATGGAAGTAAATTTATCTGAACAATAGCTGTGCGATTTGATTCATTTATAACAAATTTTGGCATAGTACTTTGTTTTCCTTTTGTATTAATTGAAATAATTTTTTTCTTAAGTTTTTATGTTGGGAGAGATTTCATTTGAATGGGTTTCTTAATCGAAGTTTATTTGTTTCAGTTGCCATATTTCCCGTAGAAAAATAAATAAAAGAACATTTTTTTAGAGTTTCTACATGCATACTAATTTAACTATGTTTGATATTAACAAATAATAAAATCAAGGAATGACGTTTAAGACATAACATTTTTTTTAAATTAACGAATACTTTCAGATGAGAAGGATTAACTGTTTCACTACTTAGAACATTACTAACTTTTACTAAACCAGTAAAACATTTTCAAACAGTTTTACTTTACATAAATTAACTTGTTAAGTTTCTCTTTTTTCAAATATATATATGACATGCGAAATATTTATTTTTGTGCATTTGTTTACATATATCTATAAAATACAGTTAAAAATATTTCTGGAATGAGTTTCAGTAACATATGCTCCGTATTCTTGATAAAATTTATATGTTTCCTGTTATATTTATAAATTTTCGTCTGGTTTTTAGAGGAAAATTTAAATATATTACAGACTCGTAAAAATCTAAATAATTAATTAGATTATTCTTAAAAAGAAAAAGAAAAATGAGATTTTGAAACTCATTTTGAACAGTAAAATCTAGGAAGTAGAATTTTTGGCATCATAAATTACATTTTATAAGGAAAAAAAAAATTGCTGGTAAAAATTTCATTATAATAGGAAAAATGATTAGGTTTGGTTTTATTCATGTCATACTAATAGCAACAAGAGGGCTATTGGCGACGAAGCTCGTAATTTTGAACCTTGGTCAAGTGACGAAGACAACATCTGAGAGAGACGGCCCTTTCCTAACTTCCACATTACGCGAAGACTTTGGATCCCGACAGATTTAACGTGCATCAGGCCCGTCTACACAACGAATCTTTTGTGGCATCAAGGCTCGATCCCGCGACACGACGAAAACCACCAGCCGCGAATCCGCGGCCATAAACACTAGACCACCGCTGCCGAACAAAAATTTTAAAAGATTTATGAAACCAATAATGCGTTAACTTCAAAATAATAATAATAAATCTTTTTGATGCATATGTTTTGATTTTTATTTCTTTATAATAATAATTAATCATATTGTTTGATCACTAATAGTATTCATTATTTTTTATTTTGTGTGCAATATTTTAAATAAATGTTCCCATTATTACTTAACAGAAAAAAATTATTAAAATTTTTGTGATGTCATATTTATTTTAAGCTATGAAATATTTAAAAATATCTTTTGTGGCATCAAGGCTCGAACCCGCGACACGACGAAAACTGCCAATAAATTATAAGGATTAATAAAATTATAAGGATACCAAAATATTACCAAAATTATTATTATTAATAAATTAATTAAAAATTATTAATAATATTACCAAATAAAATTATAAGGATTTCCATAAATGCTTTTTTTTTATATTTCAATTAAGTTCAAGTAATAAAAATATCTAGATAATGTTTTGGACTTATTAATTATTATTTAAGTACCAAACAGTTCCATAGAATTCAAAAAACAACACAAAAACAGTAATATTAAAAAACTCTCTACTCGCATTTAAGCTAACTTAATTTTATGAGAAACTGTAAGCTCAAATGTTAAATGACTTTTAATATTATTTTACATTTTTGGAATTATGATTTAGTTTTCGTAAAGATTAAATAATCAAAGAAAATTAAAAGCAGTCGTATTTCTTTTTAAAGCTTAGTATTATCCTTTTGAAATCAATTCATTGATGATAACATGAGTTTATACTGACGAGAAACATACTTCCAAATTTTTCGTATTTTCCATTTGAATTTGGTGGAAAACAAAAACTAACGAACATACTCGTTATGAAACTATTCTTGCGTTTCGTTAATTGTAGTAAAAATTATAAAAACAGATTTTTCTTGCCTAAAAATCTAGATTCAATTTGTATTAAGTTTCGAATGGAACTATGTTTATTCATTTCTGATTCAATAAATTTAATTACATTTTCTTCCGAAACTTGCTTTCCTTTTTTTTTCCTTGCGAAACTCTTCCAAATTCTTAATTAAATGTTATTTTTTATGCTCAATTAGTTTCGCTGCAATCAATATACGAATTCACTTCTTTTGATTAATGAGTTCTCTTAATTAAGAATTTTAAAAGTTTGTCATTTCCTTTCATATATCTTTTTGTATCTGGCATAGAATCATTATTTCATAGTTTAAATACGAAGAAAAATAATATTGTTATAAATTAAATTACAATGATTGATTGCACCGCAGCAATCAGTTATCTGTTAAAAAGTTTTGCATTAATCAGCCTGATTAATGATGAAATGTCGAATACTTCAAAACTGATTGAAAATCATTTAGCATTCGCCAACATTTAAATTAAAAGTTGAAGTATACTGAATTGTCATTTTAAATATTGAAGAATTTAAAATAACTGTGAAATCATTTCTCCTGAATATCAATGTCCTTCGAAAGCTAATTTATTTAAATAAACAAATGTTATCCTCAAAATAACCATTGTATTAAAATGATAGGTTTAAATCAGTTTTTAAAAGAAAAATATTTAGTCGTGTGTAAAAAGATGAGATACTTTTTAACAAACTATAAATTTTTTATAACGACTGTCAGCAGCTATACTTGTGCGGCGAACTCGTATACTAACATTAACAAACTATAAATTTATTATAACGACTGCCAGCAGCTATACTTGTGTGGCGAACTCGTATCCTAACACACTAATCCACTAATGGCGTCTCCCGCCAAACCCAGTTCTTCGTTCTAAATACAAAAGATGTTGCCAATACACAACAGATAAATTCTAGGTTGATGGCATGGGAATAGCACCACATACATAAAAACCAAAATACATACATAAAAACGAAATACACAAAAGTACTAATGAAAATAAAGACATTGAATACACATAAAAATACAAACAATAGATATTGCACACAAAATAGGTCCAAACAGATACTGAACACAAAACAGGTCCAAACAGTATTAAAATGATGTATTGATAAATACATTTTTGAAATGCTTAAAAATGCTTCAAAGTTGCTATTAAAGTTGCTAGGACTAGTTTTTTTTTTTAATTTAATGGTAATTAGGTGAAATCCAATATTGATAAATTCATAATAAGCACTAATAATAAGTTATACTAGCTAAATCTATAAACTTTAATTTTACAGATATATTTTGAAAGCAGCAATGTTCCAATTCATATTCAAATATGAAATAAGTCTTGTTCTTTCCTTAAAAATTAAGTGGAAAAAGGTGAAAAGTGAGAACAGGAATAGGCACGTTGTCTGGTTAATTATTAATTACTTAAGAGCTTTCTTTCAAATTTAACCGTGGTAGCCTAGTGGTCATAAAAGCAGACTCGCGGCTGGCGGTTTTCATCGAGTCGTAGATTCGAACTTTCGATGCAGCTAAAGACCCGTCGTGTAGTTTGGGCTGATGCACGTTAAATCTGTCGTGGCTCAAAGTCCTCCCGTTGGCGTGGTGTGGAAATAAGGAGAAGGGGTGCCGTATTAGGTGTCATCCTCGTCACTTGACCGAGGTTCGAGGTGTGTGGAAGCCCCATGCCTTCACTGTACAACGGCACACCGCTGCCTCAACTGGTGTTATGGTATGAGGTGCCATTGCATACGACACACAGTCACCCCTAATATTGATCCACGGCATCATGACAGCTCAGAGATACATTCGTGACATTCATTTTCCACATGTGTTGCCACTCATGGCGACAACGTTTGCCCTCACACAGCAAAGGTTTCGCTGGACTGCCTCCTCTACATTTCCACCCTTATCTGACTTGCTCGATCCCAGAAATGTCACCGATCGAGCATATCCGGGATCATTTAGGACGGCAAGTTTGATAGCCTACGAGTTTGGTCGAATTAAAGATGCATTTACAGCAACTGTGGAGCGAGATGTCGTTTTACATCCAACGGGAAATTTATGCCTCAATACTCTACCGTATCACATTATGCATTCATACTAGAGGTGGCCAACAGGGTACTAAAACCTCCATTCAATTGTAGTTTCCCCCTCAGTAAATGATCATTTTGCTATGAGTTTGTAACCACTTGCTTACATCAGCGTTGAACTTACGTATATAAAATTTCGTTGTATTCCGACAGTTCTTTCTTGGTGAGCAAATTTTTATGGCAATGAGTGTACTTTGTAATTAAATAGTACTATTTAATTTTCACTCGTAAGGGAGATAGAAAAAAGAATAAAAATATAAGGATCTGTTAAAGAATATATATGACGCCTCTTCTGATACAAGAATACCGTCATCTAAATCTGATATTGTGGTTAATTTATTATACAAATATTTCGAAAAGGTCTAGGATATTACATGAAAGTAAAATAAATATTTATTTCTAATTTCATCTTTATTTTTCCTTTATTTTCTTACTCTTATTCTAAATTTCGTTTGTTGCTATTTCTTAATGAAATCTATTCAATAAAAATGCAGGCTTCCATCCATACTAAAACTACAAAACAACGAAAACTCTCTCTATTGGGAAGAAGAGACAGTGGTATGTGAGAGGTAGATTGAGAACTAATCATACTTAACTAATCATACTTAACATAATTAAGTGGCTCTCTCGTAAAAAAAAGAATTAAATATTTTTTTTTTTTGCTTGATTTTAAATTTCTTTTTATTTCAACGTTTATGCTCTTCATTTTTCTATTTTGCTTCGAATTCATTTCCATTTTCAGCTAAACAATTTTTTGACAACTATCCTGAAAGTCTTTAAGGGGAAAGAGAATGGCTCCCCTGTGTAATAAACATTCCTGGAGAAGGGAACAGGCCGTTCGTGGAAAACTGTTATTCTCCTCACTTGTAATCGGTGCTCAGGGCAAATACTTCTCTCTTTCCCTTCTCACTTTCACAGATAGGGGGATGTCCAAATTTATGGTTAGAGGTAAGAGCTCGCTTACGACAGCCAGCAGGAGACCCAGTAGACCTTTCTTTCCCTCATGGAATGGGAAACATTATTTTCCCACATTGTCCAAGCACTCAAAAGCTATCTGGTATTAAGTTCTAAGACAGAAATACTGATTTTTTTTGTAACTTCAAAAAATTACCATCCTCCTCGTTTGAGGACTTATTTTTACTTACCCATTTTTATTTTTTATTCTCAAAGAATATATTTCCGCTACTTCTTAACACACACACACACGTATATACGTGTGTGAACGAGATGTAGGAAGTTTCCTGAATTCTGAACAGCGATTAGTAATAAACAAATATTTTGATGTCTTAAAAATAAAACGCCGAAGAAATAGACGGTAACATCTACTAGTGTGTATACAAAAATAGTAGAGTCATTCATTTTTCATTGCTATATATACATATTCCGATTTAAAAATAAGAAATGCTGAATTTTGATGGATCATAGAAAATTCTATTATTTAAATTTTATTTAAGAGCTTAAAAATATTTTTCAGAGTTATACCTCGTTCTGCATTCGGTTGTTTTCTCCTGTAATTTTGAAAGAGAAAGAATTTTTTTTTCATCTTGTAAAGTATTTAAAAAGAAATTCTATTTACTATGATAGAAAAATTTATAGTTTTATTGATTAATTACTAATTCAAATAATGAATGGAAAAAGGTTTACAAATCTGAGGATTTCAACACACCCACCCACCCACACCCACACCCATATATAAACTGCTGTTTGTAGAAAATGCAACACCATGAAGGAATCATCAGAATCAAATGAAATTCGCAGCAAATGTCAATTATAGGATATTATGCAAATTAATAAAGTTTCAGAGCCATCGCGCGTGCGCGGCGCGCGCAGTGCCCTCTGAATTGATGCTGAAAGCGTATAAATAAAGTGCTGTAGCGGGACGTTGAAAAAAGTCTATGATTATTTGTTAGTGGCAAACGTTTAGTGAGACCTGAGTATGCCTCCACGACGGAAGAATAAGAAATTCAAGCAACTTACGGAGTTTGAACGAGGGAGGATAATCGGCCTTCGAGAAGGAGGATTTTCCTATCGCGCAATAGCAGCTCGTATGCAGCGGAACAGTTCCACAGTGATGCGAGTTTGGAAGCAGTGGACCGACGAGCACCGAACAACTCGAAAAACAGGCACTGGACGACAGAAGGTGACGTCAGAGCGCGATGATCGACACCTGCTCCGCATGGCGGTGAATGATCGCACAGCTTCCTCCAGGCAGCTGGCAGCACGTTGGTCTACTGCTACAGGTGTACAATTGTCGGCTTCGTCAATTCGTCGTCGTCTGCTTCGCCGTGGATTGCGTGCAAGGGTGCCTTTATACAGGATTCCCCTCACGGCGAATCATCGACGGCTGCGTCGGCAGTGGGCTCTTGAGCACAGAGACAGGCGAGCTGATTGGCACCAAGTTGTCTTTTCAGATGAATCACGCTTCAATTTGTGGACCCATGATGGCCGTGTTCGTGTTAGACGTTATGCCGGTCAACGCTGCCTTCCTGAGTGTATTATTGAACGACATAGTGGTCGAACACCCGGAGTTATGGTCTGGGGTGCGATTTCGTATCATGGACGATCCAATTTGATACGAATTGAGGGTAATCTCAATAGCAACAGGTACGTCCGTGAAGTGCTACAGCCCGAAGTCGTTCCTTTCCTTCAAGGCATCCCTGGAGCTATCTTTCAGCAGGATAATGCACGCCCACATGTTGCGCGGACTGTTCGAGACTTCTGTTCAGCACAACGCATGCAACTTCTTCCTTGGCCTGCTTATTCACCGGATATGTCGCCTATTGAGCACGTGTGGGATATGGTTGGTCGGCGTCTCGCTCGTGATCCGCGTCCTGCAGTTTCCAAAGACGAACTTTGGTTGCGCATACAAGCGATATGGAATTCTCTTCCTCAAGCAGATATTCAACATCTGTTTGACTCCATGCCACGTCGTATAGCAGCACTTATTGCAGCGCATGGTGGCTGCACCAAATACTGATTTCGGACGCTTAATTTGTTTCTTTTGTTTTGAAAATTTCATCATTTATTTGTATCAGTACAAGTCGTTTCTGCATTAAATTTCATTTGATTCTGATGATTCTTTCATGGTGTTGCATTTTCTACAAACAGCAGTATATATATATATATATATAATTAGATTAATATTTTATTAAAATAATAAGATAGTTTAAAATATTTAAATATTATGTAAATCAAAGTAACATAATTATAAGATTACCTATGTATAAGTTTTTGAGACAGTGAAAAAAAATTAATACATACTTTTTTTAAAATGCAAAAACTTAAAAAAAAAAAAACAGATAGTTATACTACCAAAACTTATAAGAAAGATAATACAGAAGTACAAAAACAGTTTTACTAGCTAAATATATATATATATATATATAATGCTATGTATATATATATATATACATAGCATGATATTTATATGTAAACAAAATCAATCAAAAATACAAATTATAACCACTAAAATGTCTCCAAACTTTATTTGGAACTAAAATACTAAGGTTAAAGGCTCTATTCGGGAACTGTGTCGCAGAGGAGGGGGGGGGGAATAGGTGTGTGACGCTAGTCATGTTCGTCGATAAAGAGACTCTGTTGCTGGTTCAGAGGGGGAGGAGAATATTTACTTGTTATCAGTACCAGAGTGGGCTGTGAATGGTGTAAAAATTCCTGCAATATCCTTTGATTTTTCCGGAATTGTGTAGCTTTTGTAATACGTCGTTTTGTGGAAAATTATAAGCCTGTGAAGGCAGACAGCGGGGAACATCTTTGAATAATTCGGATCAGCAAAAGAACAGGTTGGTCTTCGATCCCCCATTAGTATGTATACATATTCTAAAATTAGAAGTATTTGAGTAGAATCTGCTAGAGCATCAGAAATGTCATGTTGAGCGAGAGAAGAGAATACGAATCCTATGGCAATTGTAAGAAAAACTGGTACGAGGGTGATTCAAAAAGTACTTGTATTTGAAGACTGATGGCATCATTATTGTAAATTAGGGTTTTCATTAGGTGCAGCCATCTATAAAACAAAGCTGAAACTAATTGGCATTGATACATAAATTAGTTTTGATTTGGTAATCGTTTGCTGCCAAATTAAAATTTGATGGCTGCCGCGTCCAGTTGTCGGTATCATTTTGTGTCGAGTTGTCACCGTTGATGATAATTGGATTCATAATTGTGCATTAGAATTCAATCAAAAATCGAAACGTTGGGGGTGCTACTGGTGAATCTCTTACAAAAAAGCGAAGATGCACTCATCAGCCGGAAATGTTATGACGAAATTTTGAGGAGCGAAAGGTATTATGATCACGAATACGATTAAATGAGACTTAGACAGCTGTCCAGAAAAGAGTCTTGGAACTTACTAAAAACATATCATTTTTAAAGTTACGAGCACCATCTCTTGAATTTTCTAAGACCTTATTGGACAACCCTCATAAAACAGTGCCAGCGGTTGATGAGCGGAAATAAGAGGTAACCCCCAAATATTATTTAAGTTTCAAAATAGTAGAGCAGTAACAAAAACAAGAGAGGTGTAAATGTAGAAATATTTTCCTTATGAACAAAACGAGAGTTTAATTTTCATAGAAAATGCTTCAATAATATTATGCTTAAAATTTAAAATATATAAATATAAAATTAGAAAACAACGCACTTTTTCTGTATCCGGCCAATCAAAAATTTGGAAATTCGGGAAAAAACTTCGCGCATTTCTCATGCATATATTTCTGTGATTGCATCATAATATTGTAAGGAATTAGCAAACAAATTAACTCATTTCCCATCTCATATCCCTAATTTTTCATGGCCTGATTAAAAATTCATTATTCTGACAATATTTGATTCAGTTCATAACTGCCAAATTGATTGGTGAGACAGTAGAGTGTATCGTAAATTTTTTTTACTCTGCTTTTAATTTATTAAATAAACTTTTTTTTTTCTGTTGAAGGAATGATACAGTAGCTTAAATTGTTACAAAAACAATAAGAAATATTTTCCCTTTACTGCTTAAATACCTAACTTGTCAGTTTACTCTGCTCTTTTACACAATGAACCAATTCAACAGCTTCAAATGCCTCAAATGAGCATCCTTTTTTTTTTGCCAAAAAACTGATGTCAAAATGTTCCTCATCAACACCAGTAGGTGAGTATTGAGCTACTTTTTCTACCCTTTTTGAATATTTCTTTCCGAATATTCAAAAATATTTCCATACAAAAAAAAAAAAAAAAAAAAATGGTTAAATGTTTATTGATTTTTAAATGAATCATTAGTCCTCCTACATATGTATCACTTTAAATCACAATATACAATAATATGCATATTTTATGAAACAAGCTATCGCCACGATTTCTTAATCTCAACACATTCTCAACTGCTTATCCGAAACAGAATTGGATTCGATTTCAAGAGACAAATCGAATTTGTTGAGAACATATTAATTTGTAAATATTCTTTTAATTTTTATTTTATAGCAAAACTAGTTACATTTCTCTCAAGATATACTGATTTTAATATTTTATAGTTTGTTATACCAGAACAAAATATCAACGTTAGCTTTAATTCTTTCTGTTGTTAAAAGTTGGCATAGTTTTTCTACTTAAGAAGTTTGTATATTTTGAATGTCACTGCACAAAATGGCGAGAAAATACTCAATAAAAGAGATTCATTTGAAAATAGTCTATTTATTTTAGTAATTTTAAACTAATCATTCGAAAGAACGTAATTTCTAGGGTGTATGGAATTACTGTATATATGATATTATCAAATAGTGTCTTGAATTAAACAGGAAGACTGAATTATATATACAGACATATCTAATATGCGCAGATTTTTACATGGATCAAAGAGAGAGAGAGAGATTTAAAAGTAGAATATGTTTTCGAATTTTGGGGAAGGTAAATTAATATAGCTTCTGGACATCTGTCCAGTTGAAAGATCTAATATTTCATGTACATCTTTAAAGTTGTAAGATATTTATATTTTCAGTCTTCATATTCAAATCCATTTCTTTTTCTTAGAATTCAATTACGAAATTAATTTGTTGTTTTTCCAGTGCTTTGTAAATTGCATGTTTTATGGTTAATTTGTAAGTTTTACTTAAACAGATTATTTTCTTATTAATATCATATTAATGGTAAAATTAGATCCTTCCTTAAAGATTTCTACGTTTCTACATTATTTTGTTTGATTCCCAAATTTCAAGGCAAAATTTTTTGAACAAATCCGAAACAAAATTCTAATGAAACAGTCTATTGTACAAATAAAATTTTTTTTTTTTTTTGAAAAACAGTTTTTCATCCTTATTTAAGATTTCTTTAAATAAAAAATAAACTTAAAGATATAATGAAGTTTACTTTTTTACAACGTTTTTCTGCATTTCACTTGGTGTGTGTCATCAAATTTTCGATCGTTAATTTAACCAACTTCCCATCAAGCTAGAGCTTTGAAATTTTGGGAATCGTTCGTACTCGCCTAACAATGCAATATTTAGACGTTTGCGACAAGTTTTAACTAATATTTCAATAATTTTAATAAGTCAAAATATTCTTTCCTCTCGGCGCTTTTAGGATTGAGGAAAAAATTTCTTTCCCCCCTCTGGGAGCACCGGGCACTCCCCACGCAGCATGCGGTATCGTAAACCTTTTGTACTCACAAAGGGGAGATACTATCTCCCCTTTACTATCTCCGAGATAGTAAGGGTTGTTGACTTTTAGTCAGTAATCATTCGCAAGAAAGAAAGTTTCCAATATTTGGCGCCGTGTCTTATCACAATAATTTTTTCTGAATTCTGGTTCCCATTCTTTTTTTAATAGAATGACTTACAAACTTTCAAATGCATGTTTTGATTTTATGAATATTATGAATTTTTTAATACTCTCACAAATGTCTCTTTTTAAGTGAATTTTAAAGTTAAAAATAACTAACAGTTTTAACTAATATTTCAATAATTTTCTCTAATAAACTTTGCCACCATATAAAAACGTTGGTTTTTATATCGAATTTTTTGTATGTGCCTTTTTGATGCTTACTAAACGTAAAACAGCATTTTGTATTTCCTTACATCTATTTATTTACCGATAATTTCAAAAGGATACAACTTAATACCAATAAATAATTTACAAACTTCGATTACAAAAAGAAATTTAGTTAGAAGGAAGTATCGAATGTAATGAGAAATCTAAGAGAGGAATTATAAGTTTGAGCCGGAATTCAGATTAGATTATCCCAATAATGTAAATTAGCACTAATTGTATTTCAACAGAGGGTTACTTCCTTTGTTGTACTCCAATAATCCTTTATCACCAGTTAGAGAGCCACGCGGCATTGTTAGTACACGCGGAGAGCGCTCTACGTCAGCGCCAACAGAGGCGTCTCGTTGCCTAGTGACGTCGGCAGAACAGGTTAGATTGTTTCCTCGAAAGCTTCATACTCTCAGTCACAGTTACGCAGCCCACCAGAGCAGTCGCTATCACTTCGCCTTCTCCCCAATTCAGCAAACGATTTTTTCCTTTTATTTTTTTCACTCCTGCTTCTCAACTCGGTTCAACTTCCATCAAACTTCACTAGACGCCAACAATTTCTCCTCCAGGCACGCGTTTTAGAATAATATAAACAACGGAAGAAAAAAAAAAAGAAGCGTAGAATAAGAAAAAAAAATTTTTTTTGTTTATTTTTTCATTTGCGTCTGTTTATCTGTAGAGCAGACGATAATGTAGAGTTAACGAAAAAAACATTAGTATCCGAGAAACAAAAGAAAAAAAATTATTCGAATTTTGGGAAGTGAGAGGTGGAACTGCGATTGGGGGCATGTCCGAAATGCTCAGCTAACGACCAAAGAAAAATTAACCAAAGTTCTTCTTTTTTGAACGGCCAGTCACCACACTATGATATGTTGCAGGAGCGATTTAACAATGCTCGTTCGGCTTTGGACGATCACCGTGGTTTCGTTGGCGGTGCTCTTCCAAATGTGCAAGGCTGATCAAAACGATCTACTCACGCCGGAGGTGTATACGGACCAGTTCGTGGTGAAAGTGGAGGGGGGAACAGAAGTAGCGAAAGAATTGGCCCGGAAACATGGATTTACCTATCTTGCAAAGGTCAGTGCCTTTTTTTCATTTTGCTCTTTTCTTCACTAAAAAGTCAACGTAACTTTATGGCAATGAATATTACTTCTAATTTTTTCTTTTTATTATTTTGATAATCTCGGCTTGCTTGGGAACAATGCCTTAGTGTGTTGAAATAAGTTTAATTTACTAGTCTTAATATATTGAAATAAGTTTAGTATACCGATCCTAACATATCGAAATAAACTTAATATGTTCATAATTTAAATCGAGTCGAATGAAATAAAAAATTTATTCTCAGCTTATCTTTTAATGTTAATGTTATTTGCAATCAAATATTGACAGCGATCCAGAAAATTAATTGGAGTTAAAATATTATTTCGAACCCAGTGCGTTGCTTGCGTTTTATATTTTTAGACGATTTATTTATTTTTTTTTTCATTTGTTCAAATAAATATAAATTTCATACGTTTTTTTTTTTCAAAGAGATTTGAGAGAATGTATCACATATTTATCTCTTATTACATAATAACGAAATTTTGAAAAATGCTTTTAAAAAAATACCCATTCTAATATGTAAAAAGAACTGAACTCCTATCATTGATGTATGTCATTTTTCACTTAGTGAGTTTTAAAATGCACGCTTTTAAGACCTCTCTATGACGTTATATTCTATCGTTACATAAATATTTCGAAAGGTCAAATATTTGTTTTATTTTTGAGTTATTTACAGATAAATATTATACAAGACGATTTTTATTTTAATTTAACGAGTGCAATTAAATGATAAAGCTTTGACGTTCAATTTGCATGTGCTGACAGTATTTATTTACAATTTTGTACAGTATAATGTTCATGCTTCGCATACCTGGCTATTTAAAAGTAAATTAATTGGATAAAGTTTTGAAAAGTTAGCATTTAAAATCAAATTAGAAACTATTAATTCAGGAACATTATTTGACAGAACGCTTGATATTATTTCAAAATTAAATAGGTTTTGAAGATCAATTACAAAATTTTGGAAATTTAAGTTTTGTAATAATATAAATGTAAACAGAAGGGAACAGTTTGTACAATAAACACCGAATGTGAACATCACGAAATTAAACAATTTTTTTTCTTTGATTAGATATGAGCATCAATTTTGCTGAACAACAATAATAATTTTCTTAATATTTTTGATGATTTGTAATAACTAAAAATATCAAAAAACTAAGTAGTATCTCATGTCAGAATTCTTTTAAAGCTTTGATAAGAAAAATTGTGATAAGAAACAACATGCCCCGTATAATTTAGGTTGGCTTATTTTGAACTACAGCAAATGATGTATTTACAGGTTGTTTGAACCGAATAATGTAGCACTTCTGGTTGAATGCTGATAAATAAAAATAGTGACCGAAGTAAAAAAAAATACCTTGTCAGGCTAACCGTCACGGTCAAATAACGAGCGAGTTCATAAACCAATAACAATAGGCGACCTTGAATTTTTTTGTATTTCATGCTCTCTGTTTTCTAAATGTAAGGTTTTAGAAATAGGTTGAAAATGATGTACCAATTTGTTCATTGAAATGTTATTGTAAATTAAGTATATTTAATTTTCTCCGAACTTCGGTGATCCGCGAACTTTTGAGCAATTGCAATGAAATTACGAATTCAAAAGTCTTATTCCTCAATAAATGTTATCCTAAATTCCAGTGCACCACAATTTGTACAATTAACTATCGAGAAACGTGTTTGAGGTATCCTCATGTGATTCATCATTTTCTTTAAGCTGAATTAGTAGCAATATTTTATCTTACATTGTCATTTGACGATGTTTGAATATTTCTACCCTTATAAGTTTGCATTCAATTTCCCCTCTTTTCAATTTATCTAAATCTTTTGGATGTGTCATTTCATTTAAACATTTTCAAAAGTCTCTCCAAAATAATGAACAATTATTGTTATCTCTAAGCGACTGAAATAATTTGACATTTTACAAGTATCCATTTCTTTTCTTATATTTTTTTAACCTTGTAATTTATTTCAATATTTTCAAAGTTACCTTTTTCTATTTTGATAGCTTTGGATGCATTGTTGTGCCCTTACAGCTTAATATTCAATCTTTAATTTAACATTATATTTTATATTGTTTCCTCTTCACATATATCGGGGTTCAAAGTCTTCTTGTCGGCGAAATGTGGAAGCTAACACACGGTCGTGGTTCAAATTTATGAAATCAGTCGTCAGGGGTCTTCGTGTTCTTTCTAAGGGTGACGTTAATGAGCAATCCATTATGTCATAAGAATTTTATTTTTATTTCGAACAATTTATCGAACTAAGGCGATTTAACTGAGAAGGTCAGTCTGGAGCTTTCACTAAATCATAGAAATAATCGTGGCGCCAATATTATTCAAGTGCGTCACTAATTCTTATAAACATATTCAAAAATCAATTTAAATTGCTTTTTGTTTATTTCGAAAACACGGTGTTGTAACATACGATTTTTTTTAATACTTTTTTGCATATCATTCCTTCGTTTGTTTCAACCCTATCATCATAGAAAATGATTTATTTCATAATCAGAATATTGATAGGCCATATGTGATTACTCCTATCCAGTTTTGTTATTTTGCAACAATCTACTTTGAAAAATGATTTTCTTTTTTCGCAATTTTTCACTTATGAGAACTTGCATAGTAAAAAAAAAAAAAAAAAAATGTCAAAAGCATTTAAGAAGCAATTTACTACTTCACTTCACTCTTTATCTCATTTATTATTTGTTTAACTGAATTCTAAATTTTCTTTCAGTAAATAATGATATTAATTCTAACTATGCAACTTATTTTGAATTCTTATGTTACAACATTTTTATTGCCACACTTACGCAGCTTAATTACGTTTAAGGAAAAGAATATTGTAAAATCTCAACATTTATATCTTTTCCTTTGAGAATTAACTTTCGTTTGCACTTCAAGCCTAATTTGAATTCCTCATTCAATACTGAGAATGCAATTTTAAAAAAATTGTGTGCATATTGTTACCCTTTACGTTTACTTATTTTTATTACTTATTTCCATAGTTCTTGTGCCCTTTGGCTCCGTTTTCTTTCCTTCTAAAATCTGTTGTTCCGTTTTTTCTTTTACGAAATAAGAGTTTTAGTACTCAAAAAATTTCTAGTTTACATAAACTTAAATAACTCATTCAAACTGGAAGAGTAAAGAGTTTTATTTTAATTGTATTTCAGTTTTGAAGAAGTATTTTGGATTGGCTCAATCTTAGATGTATTTTAGCCAGACATATTTTTACCTTCTCTCTTACAACTCTCTCAAGTTACTTATACGAGCATGTCTTTCGCTGAATATGTATATAGTATTCAAATTTGATTTCAAATTGAGAGGCAAATTCAGATACTTAACATGCTATGATTATCAACACACACACACACGCCCCCCATATATATATATATATATATATATATATATATATATATATATATATGTTGCCTCTCAATTTAAAATCACATCTGAACACAATATCAGTCACACACATTTCCTATTTGATGAAAAAAATTCAGATTCATTGAAAGGGGATGTATTACGAAGGTCATATAGTGATCCTAAGAAGTTTTATAAATAAACGATTTCCTTTCATCTGAATTATCAGCTTCTTTTAATTTTATAAAATTTTGTAGTTACGTAAAGGAAGCATATTTTTGATATTATAAAACAATTTTTTTTCTTCTTTAACTATCACCTTTGCGATCAAAATCTCTAAACATTTTCATTATATCCATGCTTAAAATTTCCTTTTTTGTGAAAATTGTAATGTAGTTCGACAAAAAAAGAAGAAAAAAAACTGGTAGATGACTGTTTCATTTAATTATTTCTGTTTAGGCTTGAGAGATACAGGGAACGCTTAATTTTAAGCCGCGTTATTATAAACCTGTGTCAAGTGACGAGAGTGACTCCTGATAGCAGCTATTTCACTTTGGAAACTTCCATAATAAACCCATTGATAATTTTGAGGTATAGTTGTGTTAAACATCCACCTGCTTCCACTTTTCCTAATGATGGTTTGGTTTGAATGGAGACCCAATCAATGAATCCCTTGCCACAAAACCACAAACCTGATATCCTGGTGAATTCTCATATTTAACTTACTATGAATGATTCAGAAACACTTTGCAAATTTTAAATGTTTCTTTTTTTTTCTTTTTCTATATCCATGTTAAACCTTTTAGTAAAATTATTATTTTGATATATATTAACCCAAAGTAATATATATATATATATATATATATATATATATATATATATATATATATATATATATATATTTGCAATTCTATTCAAACATTTTTTTAGTATCTATTTCATTCCAAATATTACCAGCAATTTCGTAAGATTTACGATGCTTTTTTGAAACAAATAAATATTATTCTACATTTTTTTTATTTTTTAGCAATAGAATATTGAATATGTGCTTTTGAGTACAATACACTGAAAAATTAGCAAATTCTTATTCAATCAGCTTTTTCAATGTGAACTTCTGTACAATTTCACTATAATTCATTCTTGGAACTTCTACAGTTTTCTATTGTTCATTTATTATATTTTAGTCTAAGAATCAACGAAAAAGGCTAATAATATTACTATTTTGAAAATGCTACATATTAAATAAATGCTCATTTGTTTCCAAATTAATTTTTACGTAACATTAATGAGCAACACAACGCCCGTGTAGAAATGTTTCTGACTTTTTATTTGCTTGTAGGGAAAATGTACAGCTTATAAAAATAAATTAAATTTGACTTTTATAAATATCTTTACTGACCTGCGATAAGTCTGATTTTCTTGCCACCTTGATCGTTCGAAGAATAATTCTGAACCTTCAGTTTTTGTAATTATAAGCAATAAAAAAGTTTAAAAATACGATAACTTTTTAGACAATATAATTATGAGTTAAAACTGTGCTATTCGTTCTCATTTCAAGACTATTCTAAACTTTCGAATTTTTCACGTGATTTTTATTGAAACAATTCTGATATGGTATTGTTTTATTGTGATCAGGTTTCTAGTATACATCTTAAATGCTGAAAGTTTGTCAAAGCACTTTAATCAGCTGCATCAGTGATGAACAGAAAAAGCGGTTCTTTAATTAACCAGAATGAGCTTTCACTCTGTCTTGTAACAGATATTTGTATTTTTCTTTTTAAGCAATAAAACTTCTTATCATAACTAAGAAGCAAATAATTCAAATCACTGTCATGTTAAATAACTTTCAAGCAGTTGTGCAATTCGAAAGATGTCGCTATCTGTATTCAAATTGAAACACTTAAAAATTATACGTGAAGAAAAATGTTAAGGTGTTAATTAGTGAAGAGATTTTTGATTTTTAAGATCAATTTACTGTGTAAGAATTCTTGCATATCGCGCTTTTTCAGTGGAAATTAAATTATCATTCTGCTATAAAAGTATTCCCATTTAAAATAAATTTGACTTGCAAATTATGTTGTTCAGTAACTATTTTCTGAATATTTGAAAGTGTTTAGTAGATTTTTTCCTGAAATATTTCAGTTCTTATTCTGTGCACATTATGAATTTTTGTAAATGTTTCGGGTTTCTGCGGTGATATATGGCTTCAAGATTCTTTGCAAGCGTATCTGAATTAGCATCAAATTTCTATTTGAGCAAACGTGTACAGTCATAAATTCATCTAGCCTCTTGTTAAACTACCTTAATACATAATTTATCTGACATTCTAGCTCATTTTATGTTGCTTGCAAGCAGACCGAATCGTTTTGCATGTTCAAATCAACGAGTTCCCGAACTTATTATTTTTATTTTCTTGTTTTTATTATTGACGCAGTGTGGGATTTTATACAGAATTTCTTCTTTTTTCTTGAAAGCGAAAAAACTGTTGTTAACGGTCTCGAAAATGAGTTGACGATAAAAGTATAACATTTCCCATTTTGGCCAATTTCTGGATCTGTCTCTACAACTCCCCAACTATATCAGCAAATAGACCGAAACTTCCCGATAGACAGAAAAAGAAGAGAGATATTTTTAATATTATCGTTCTTAGAAGAACCAGGGAATAGGATTGTAGAAGTAACACAATGGCATAGGATGCGAGTTCTCTAAATAGTAAGAATGGGCTGGTCTGTTTCTAAAATGGAACGTTTTCTGTTCTTTTGTTTGTTTGTTTCAGTTGGATTTATTTTTTCGAAATGATTAAATTATATCCTTTTTCTGGAATAACTTATTTTTTTGTCATTGTACGAGGATGTAACATAACTCTTTTCCCATTTAATAAGGATGAATTATAAAAAAAAAATGTTTCGCTTAGAAAAAGTATGCTTAATTAATAAATTACTATCATTTTTCTATTTTTAAAAGTTTGATTTTCGTGTGAAATAGAAGAGGCTTGTTGTAAAATTACTTTTACATCTCGTTGTTTTACGTTCATGTGCATGTGAACATTCTCAATATTAAGAATACTTAAGAACGAACAAATTTTCCTTTTTTTCCCCCATTTCCTCCAATAATTATTACATATTGATGGCAGCGGAGAAAAGAAGTGTATGCTTATTTAGATTTCAGCTGTTGGAATGTAATATAATGCACGTTCCGAAAATTTCGAATGAAAAACAACATCTTAATTAAAACTGAAATTTGATATCTTATAAATACTTTTAAGGGTATTAGTTAAAATAATTATGTTTTCCAGACATTTGATACGAAATTAATTTTATTTATGCTAAAAAATGAAAGTTTTTACCCTGTTTAGGACTGATATACTGAAGTTGTTCTAAAATAATATTTTATTTTCTATTTTTTTTCAAAAATTTATTATTTTCTATTTCGTCAAATTACCTTCGTCGGAATATTTGTTGTGTTATTTTTTTTTTTTATGTTTTTTCTTATTTTTTTTTTATCTTCGACTTAAAAAAAGGTCATGCATGTATGATGTTCGTAAAAACCACATAAATAAAGTGTGTGACTTATGTTGAAACATCGCTGTTTTAAATCACACGTGAAATGAAGAACTTTAGTTACAAACTTAGCCAGTTTCCAATATTTCCAAATAACAATAAAAATCCATATTGTATGAAAATTTAAGCTTGAAAACACGAAAACCCTGATGTAAAACAGAAGCAAATATAAAACAGGTGTTATTTCTCGTAAATTCTGGATGTTGCAATGTTTCTCAAGAAAGAAAATGTCATATACCTATACGAGTAAAGGTTAAAACTTGAATTGCAAATAACCATTTTCTCTGCTTTGCTTGTAAGAAAATATGTAGTGATTTTACTGCTTTCTTTTAAGTTAGTCACATTTGGTTAGAAAGCAGCTGATTCTAGATGGAATTTACGTTATGATATCCTTAATTCCCCATACGTTTACTATTTTCCCTCTTTTTTTAAAAAGTAATCTATACTTAAACGAATAATTCTTTGATCTGAATCGATGATAATTTTAAAAATTGGTTATTTCTGTCAAAGGAAAAATATCATTTTTAAAATTCACGGCAGTTGAATTTCCGTTATTAAATTTGATGCCGTATATAATAATTATTTGGAATAATGACGCTGGCTCATGGTTAAATATGAAAGAAGAATCTATAGACTACGACTTAGAGGACAGGGATACTGTGGTGAATCCAGGATTTTTAATAAAGGGTGATAAGGTCATACAAATTTTGTATCATCGTGTCACCTCCAAATTTTACGGAAAAGAACGAAAGGGTTTTCTTAATCTACTATCATAAATTCTCAATTATCATAAGCTCATATATTAAGTGCATAAGCAAAACTTAAAAAAAAAAATATCTTGTGATTTTTTTAAACACCTGAAGATGGTGATATAAATATTGAAAATAGTATTACTTTTTTTGTTTGTTATTAAATGGTACAACAAAATACATTGAAATTAAACTGAACACAAGTTAGAAAATGTCATCAAATTATAAGGTTATATCCATACGACATTTTTCTTTAGGCCTATCCTATTGATCGCTTCATTAACAGTTGTACCTTTATTATAATATATATTCATAAATTCCAGATCAGTAAATTTATTTTCACGTGTTGTATTCTTCAAATACATCTTCAATATTCCTAAAGTACTGTAGTTCCTGTCTGGAGTTGTAATTGGTATTCTTTATTCTGTCAACTATCCTAAAATGCTCGTGTATGTTAGGAAACATATCTTTTTCACATTTATTTAACGTTTTATAAACTAACGATTTAGGGCCTGGAAATTCACTCATTCGTCTTTACCATCGCAAATATTCAGCATGCCTTTGTTCAAATGTACCGAAGGCACTATTTTCACAAAACTCATCTTCATAAAATCTGACCAGTGTATCGAAATTGTAGATGTTTCTTGAGCCAGATACCAAAGAAGAAAAAAAAGATAGAGAACTAAAATAACCTATTCCGAATTTCTGTAATCATGGATCAATAAGAGAGAGAATGATAGAAATGCGATAATATGATTCAGAATCAGTGGTATCCAGTCGATTGCTTATGTGTCCTCGGAATAATGATTGACACATCTCATGTTTCTTTTAATTGCTCTTAGTTTAGAAAAAAATGTCTCAAAATGAGATTATCTGCAATTTTTTTTCGGATGTCCAACAATTTATCTTGAAACATCTGGACGTATTTTACCGCTGTACCCTAGTTTAAATAATCTTTTTGTAGTGATATATTGAAAAAAATGCTGTTGATAAATACAAATTCGCTTTCAAAAAGGAAAACCATAAACTTCACATTGAGAATGGCGTTGGTTAATCTAATGGTACCAGTCGACGTATAACGGTCAGTCGAATGATGTATTTCATCCAAATATCCAGAACAATATCCAAAAGTTAGACGGAAATTATTTAAAAGTCATGCTTCTCCACCCATCTAGAAATGCATAGTGTCTTTATAAATTCAATATTCTTTTTATTCGGTGAAAATTCCATAGATCTTCTTAGATAAAACTTCTTGTCTCTTTGCGTTGTGAAGGAATAAATATATATCTTTTCAATTATCTTAAAACAATTTTCGATGTCTTGGACTTGGCAAGAATCCGAGATAGCAAGATCGAAGCAGTATGACATACAATGCATATAAAATGATTTTAGGTTGATGTTCTGCTCTAAGTACTTGCGTCCCTTTAAACTTTCCGCTCATAATACGAGTACCATTTTACCTTATTTTCTAAAATATTCGAAGTTCAGATCGAGATCTTTCAAAGCTTTCAAAATTGCCTACGGAATACTTAATGCAGTTGTAGAAGTAAGATGAACGCAACGCAAAGATATCTCCCAAATTTTCATGTACTCCTGGTTGAAAATCCTAACACATAAAGATATTTGTTCAACAGTTGCAACATCAGTTGTTCTATAATTTTTGTTTGTATCATAGAACCGCAAATTTGAAGTATTTCGTTTCGGATCACGAAACTTTTATACTTGCGTAATGCATTTCTCTTTCCAGTTCGTAAATGATTTTCCATGAATTTATCTCCACATATAACGGCAAATATTAAGATAGTCTTTCATTTTTAGAGGGTACCCACGATCCCCATGTATGAGTAATGTTAAACCATATTTACCGCACAATATTACGGTTTTTATTATGTTCTTCGATTTCTCTTGATTCTTTTTCTCTTCTTTCATTTCATTTCAATCTTATGAGATATCCACAGATTTTTGTTAGTTGTCCTGTATTAACCTGCAGTGCAAAAACGATTTTTTGTTATACTCAAGGGCATTTGGGTTAATGAAATATTATAATGTGCTTTTCCATTTTTAAAATTCTTCCTTTACCAAATAGTCCTCAGACCATGAAGATGATAGCAAAACATATACAATATTGAGCCAGCCAGATATACTTTTTGAACTATGCATACTGAAATTTTTTGAGAGCTATTCGCTTGAAGCGATACTTGCCATTAACTCGAAATTTTCGAACAGTTTCTATGTCAATTTCAACAACTCCAAGTAATTTGAGCTTGTTGGTTGTTTTTTCAGTAGCGCAAAGTTATTGTCATCTATAATATTCAGAGGGCACAACATATTCTTCTGATTATTCTCATTATTTATAGTACAGCAGGCACTGAAACACAGATATCTACTACAAATAAGGAATTACTATGATCACTGTAACCACAACTAACTATTCGCGACTACTTCGAACTTGACCATATCAGATTTTGTTAATTTGCCATGAAAAAAATTCAGTAGAGAAACTTGCTTTCTTTTTTCCATTTTCTTTCGTGGGATGGGGAATCTGGACTAAAAATAATATCTAAAATATAATTACTCATGTAGGAATTTATGTAATCATAAAAGGAAAAATTAAATGATCGAAAGCATTAGTAATCAAAATAATTTAATAAGAACAACATACTTAAATTCTCATAAAATCGTGTTCAATTACAATGAGTGTTATTTTCAGTTATATTCTATATTGGAAATTTTGTATAAACATTAATCACTAATGCCAAGGTTATCCTATAATAAACCTTATGGCTTATATAAATAAATAAAAACACTTTAAATATTCTTACTTTATTCACCTGACAATAAGAATCATACAGGACACTATTTTCGATAATTTAATGAAAAACAATGAAATAACTTGCCAAAAAAGAAAGGTTTAGAATCGCGTCTTCGCTACAAGTACAAGAGCAAAAGTGGGAAAATTTTCTAGTCTGCCAAGCTAGAAAGCAATTGCGCCACTAATTTTTAAAAAGAAGAAAAAGAACAAACAAATGTAGTGATTTAAAAAAAAAAAATTGGGTATTCTGCTTTTGGCTCTGGGGATGCTGCGGCCTTATAGCCCTTTCTCCTGGATTCGACGATATGTATTATTTAAGTTATAACAAAAACTGTTCATTTTTTATAATTTAATAAATAATGTATATTTATTCAGTATTAAGAAATGCACAAGACATTTTGCGAACATTAAATTTGGTCAGGAAATAAAAGCCAATATTCACTAGCTTATTATTAGGAAAATAACAGCGTAATGAAATACGATTGCGAAAAATTTGAAAACTTCAAGCACTAGAATTCCTGATCTGTCTATCTATGATTTGATTTTTTTCAAGGCAGATGTTATTTCATATGTTGCGTATTAGTTAAAATTGTTATCTAAATATTTATATTTATTTTCTGCCTTTCAATGTCTTACTTGTTCAAAGTTTGCTGCATAAAGCTATTTGTTATTGATAAATGTTCTTAAGTATTCTAATCAAAACAGTGAAGGAAAAAAAATTCAACCATTGAAACCGCTTGTAACACTGATGTCGTCAGCTAATCTCGATAATACATTAATTTGTGTACTTAACATCGTTTGGCAAAGGAAGCTGTCAATTACAAGTGTTCCATATCCCTTTTTTGAAATTGAGCTTTCTTTCTTTTAGTTTAATAGGAAACACACTTATGAAAACTGAGTATCTTTCAAAATTAGCCTCAATTTCTTTTCATCCTCTTCTTTCCTTTTTCTTAAATGAAAATACTCTTCAAAGCAATACAATTTTAAATTCAATTTCTACTGGAAAAAATATATTTATCTGAAAACTATTGCTTGCATTTCACACATATTAACCTTTTTCCTTGAATACTGTGTATTTAATGATACCTTTTTAGATATTAAGAAAAATAAGTTTATAAGTAATTTTAAAAATTCAATAACAACAACAAAAATATTCTGAGGATAACTTTTTAACATTTAAACCCTATGTTATGTGGAATTGTAATAATTATAACCTTTAGTAATTTATTTTTCTGACAGCAATTAACAAGGATAAATACAATTTCCGAATAATTCAAAAATTTACTTTTTATCAATGGCACTGACTTAATATAAATAACTTGGCCCCTATATTACCCTTTCAAATGTCGAACCTTAAAATTCTTGTCTTATTTGTTTAGAATGTGCTAAGTAATGTTCTTAACAAATGGAATATAATAGTGTTAATGGAATTCTTTGGTTAGTTAGAAATTATCTTATAGTTTGCTTAGTCTCATGTAGTAACGGTAGATTTTGTGTAAATTATTTAAAGATTGTGAGACCTCTGTTACTCTATACTAAAATAAATTTAAAGATAATACGATAATTAGTGCAGTTTTTCTAATTTTAAGCATTTTTTAATTTGTCAGTTTTCTAATATTGAATTTAAAATATACTTATTTTAAGTAAATTCATCCTTAAAGTAAAGTCTTTCTCGTTTGATAAATAATTTTAATAACATCATAAAAAGTTATTTCTAATGAAAGAGGTTTGCGTCTTATGCTCAGTTTTTTTTTATTTACTTTATAGATTAGCTTTTCAGTAACGTTAAAACCAAAAATAATTCGTTTCTTAGTCATTTTTCAAACTTGAAGTACTTTCGATAATCTCTCAGCTTTGCTTTTTTTAAAGGCTAAACAACTCTAGCTTTCCTTTTCTTCAAATGTTTTTGCTTTAAATTTATAATTTACATTTTACTTGTTTTCGTACCACAGAACAATATCTTTCAAATGGGACAACTTTCTTGTTTTATGGTTGATACATGTCGTTTAGGATGAAATTAATTTCATAAGACACGAATCATGCTAATACATTGAATTTTGCATCTTGGAATTGATTAACATTGTTTCATTTCGTACATTTCTTTGATAAAGTTGAATCAAAATTATAAGCGCGAATCGATAATTGCAGATTTGTGCATTTTGTAAGTTTGCCGTTTAAATTCTACGGAAATATATTCGTACGGAAACATATATTCTGTATACGAAACATTTGGAAACATCTTCATACGGAAACATATATTCTGTACACGAAGCATTCGGAAATATATCTTCCGTAAAATATTTATATGGAAACGTATAGATATTCCGTTTATATTCTATGAGAGTCTCTAACATAATGTAACTGAAAAACAGCGAGGCAAAAACAAGTTCGCCAATTTTTTTAACTTGAGTTTTCAAATGAAAAATGATGTTCCCTTGCATAATAAATAAGTTTTGTGGAACGGCCATTTTTTAGATCTATATTCCTAGTGTTCTTTTTCTAATTTATTTATGCGTTAACTAATTTCAGCAAAATGAATAAAGCATTTTTTCATGTTTTATAAGCAAAAACTTTCATAAGTGAAAAATTCACAATTTCTTAGTGAAACAAACACCTTTTCTCAAGTTTCATTTTCTGTTGAATAAAACCCCGAGAAAAAAACAAATAGTTTCGCGAATTTTTGCTCTCCAGGCATAGTATGAATCCTGATATTCGATTTTTGATGAGGTATTTTTTCACATTTATATTTTGTTTTTCATGGATCAGTATCTTTTTTTGTTTGTTCACGTTAAAAAATAAAAATTTAGATTTTAAAGAAGAGACGATCTGGGGCTAACTTTTCTTATTTCCAGTTGAATGTAAAAAATGCAACGCCGGAAAATTTACTTTCAAGAAAATTGAAAAACAACCGTAAAAAGACATGAGCTTCGAGAAATATTTTAGTATCTTTCTTTATTCTTTTCAATTTACCAATATAATTTTATTTTCATGAAATGGCATTTGAGAAAGTTTATTAACACTTTAACAACCAATTCAATAAACAGGCCTTAAACCTTTAATAACTACACAGTATGCTTCAGTAAACAGATTTGTTTTATTCTAGTGTGCACAATTTTCTTATAATTTTTCTTAGATTGTAAATATTAATAAAAACTTGTAAATTACGCTTTGGCAGCAGTCCTCAATGTAATTGAAATAAATTCAGAATTTATTTTTAATCTTTTCCAAGCGCATATATTTGATGATTTGTGAAATAAGTTATTTCATCTTTATTTCCTATAGCAAACAATAATAGTACAACGTATTTTCAATTGATGTATATAAATTAAGTTATTATTAGTAATTTTTCTTAATTTAATAAATTCGCTTTCGTATTTTGCTTTAGACATTTTTTCTTGTTTAAACCAGAGGTGGCCAACCTTTTTGGGAAGAGTGCCACTATCTGAACAAAAAGAAATCATGCGTGTCACTTCCAACTTTTTCAACATAAAAAAAAAAGATTTAAAAACTGCTATTTATAAGCTGATTGTTAGGTTTTTGCAAACAGCTCATCTTTTTTTTCTTTTTTTTTTTATGTAAGTCTGAATAGTGCAGGTGTAAAATATAATGTAACAAATAAACCGAAAGCTCAAAGATATATTTTACTGTCAGTAAGCATTATAAAGGTCCTGTCTGTTAAGCTGGATCCTAAGTAATTATTAAACAGTCAGTACAGCGTGTTTTTGAATTTATATTTTTTATAAACATATGTACACATATATATATTGACAGAAATCTACAATAGTATGTGAAAATATCTATATCTTTTAATCTACTGGAAAATCATGAAACAATACACGAATAAATCCTGCGAAATGGGTATTAAAATTTTAAATCTAGCATAGTTTGGAGTTTTCAGATTTTTTAATTTTTCAAGAAGCCTTTGTGTGCCACTGCTAAGATTCTGTCGTGCCAAGGGTTGGACATCCCTAGTTTAAACGTTTGTACGCTGAGAAGTACAGCATTTGCCCTTCTACAAAAATATTTTCAACAACAATAACTGTTAGCTTCGATTATGTTATGTAATTATATTCTTAGAAAATAATTTTATGTTTTAATTCTTTACTTAAGTAAATCAATTACTTACAAATTGTTTTATCATTAATATTTTTTTTATCAAAGTTACACATAATTATGTGTATTTTGTTTATTAATGTGTGGTTATTTTCTTCATCAACGACTGCAGAAGTTAAAACACCTTAATGACTAGCTAGAAGGTAAAGAAGAAGAAACCGTGAGCAAATCTGCGTCACTGTGAAATTACTCTTGCAAACAACCGTTCTGAAGTAGTAAAAAATGAGATAATGGCGCGCGCACTAAAGTAATACTGAAAAATAAAAGAGACATTTATTTCATTTACGGGGCTGTATACAGAAGTATCATAGAGGCAACACGTATGTACTGTGAGCATTTTCCCCACAGGCAGTTATCCAATCCAAAAACATTAGTGTGCTTGCATCAGTAGCTTTCTGAAATGGGATTCTTTCTTGCTTCTGCAGGTCGTACTAGGACTGTTTACGATTTCTTCTTTCCCTAGTTACATTTGTATGCATGGTGTTCTTTTTCTCCCTTTAAATCAGAAAAAGTTTGCGGAGAGTTCGCTTCGAATTTGCGCGTCAGCGCGTTTTCGTTTAATTTTAGACCGTGCATTCTCTGATAAAAATTGTTTGTATTCATGTGTATTATCACCTGTTAAAGTTACCGCCATCTTTTCTGAATTACCTTGTATGTGTGTATATATATTCAGTTCGGGATTTCAAAAATACTTATTATTGCTAAAATCTTATGTTACCATTTTAGTCTCAAAGATCATTTCTGATACCGATTAATATATTAATTTTAAATCATATCATAATATTTACGAAATATACACTAAGATTATACTTTTTATATTGTAAGAACAGTAATGTGATAAAATAAGTTGCAGTATCTATTTTAAAGGTATAAATGCTGTTCTTCTTTTTTACTTTTAACTGCATTCTTTAAAAAAAAAAAGTTATAAGAGTTCTGTTTTTAAAATAGAAACCAGCTTTTCACTCCTTTTTTTTTCTTTTGATGAGCAAAACAGATTCTAAATTTCGAAAAAAAAAATCTACTTTTCTACCTTATTTTTCAGAGATGCCAATAAAAAAACTTTCCTATAATGCCTTGTAAAATGATATGAAGTTTGTGAAATAGAGATTGCAATGTAGAAGTATTACACTTGTGAATTCAGTGTTTGCTCTAACCCTAAAGGAATGATCGCAAACAGATTCTCTCGAAGCTAGCGTGTATATTGATTTCAGTTGGACTTGTCATGACAAAATAGTGATTGAGTTATATTAGTCTAAATAGTGACCTGCATCCGATTAAGTTAAATATGTGCAATACAATTTATAGGAAGCCTGATATGTATTTTTATGTGTAAATGCAATAGGGATGAATATTTCTGTTATACTAAATTCGCTTTGATTTTGATGTTTTGGATTGCATTTTGATCCAACGTTAATAGAAATTCGATTTTTCATCCAACATACTGAATTTATGCTTACAATCTCGCATTAATGATGTTCAACCATAGTAATATGTAATATATTTATTAATACTAATTAAAAGTTTATAATAATATGAATTTTTTTTAACAATCATGTAAAATATTGAGAAAAAAATGTATTGATTCTTTGTTTTGGAAACGGGTTGGATTCAATTATGTTTATTAAACTCAAACATATAGGAGATAAAATAAAAAGTCGTTACTTTGTTATTGATTTATATGCAGCTTTTATTCAAAGAGGAAAAAAAAATTATTATAAATGTGATATTGTAAGCTATCTGTCAAATTTCAGTGCTTAAGAATTTACACAAATTTACAGTCTTCGCGTGCTATACTTCCTACTAAAGTGCTCGAGGCTTAATATTTCAAATGTTCGGAAAATTTTTATAATTACTGAAATATTCTGAAAATCATATTGCATATGTGCATTCTTTTATTTAGCAGTATTATTTACCAAGAATTACAAAATGTAAATAATCTTATATAAAAAAAAAAGTTGCAAAGTTTTCAAGTTGATTTATATTGGCAAATTAACAATTAATAGGTGAGAGGGGAAAAAAAGCATAAGTAAAATCTCTAGTAATAAGTGAAATTAAAAACAACTGCCAAATGCGTATTGCATATACTTCAGTTTTTTAAGGAAGGTTTCGCATGCACACATATAAAAATTTTTACATAAAATCTCATAATTAAAAAAAAAAAAAAAAAAAAGGAAAGCTTTTTTTAACTGAATTTTCCGAACGTTATCTTTTCATTCTTATGACTGCTGGTTGTGACCGCAAGCTTGAATTTTCAGAACAGTCAAATTAGATTTGAAAAAAAAATCATTTTTAGCATTTCGAAAGTCTTTCAGGAATTTAAAATCAATTGCCGTGTTACTTTGTCATTCATAAGTGAATTGTTCTTTAAAATACTTTCACAATAAATCGTGTATTCAAGAAAGGGATTTTTTTTTTGTCCTCAAAAATTGCATTTTTTTTCTTGCGTGGTGTTTCTACTTTTGCTTGACTATCGAGAGAAATCTCCCACTGTCAAAATGATAAAATTTGCTTAGTTTATTGTTTAATATGAATGTATTGAATAAAACTATATGAAAATGTTTCATTCAAAGAATATATGCCAATGACTAAGATAAAAATGAACAGCATTTTTTCAAGAGATTTTCGTATGCTCTCACATAAAAAATTACAACACAAAATTTGTTAATTTAACTAAATAAAGAACAGTCTTTTTAACTGGATTTTTCAACAACGTGTATAGGATTATACATAGGTATAGAATTATATATATAGTTGTAAAGGAATTGATGGACAGTGGATGCAAATATGTCTATATTATGTTAACTGACGAGATAATAAAATTACCAAAGAAAGAATGATAGATTATTAAATTATTATTTTTTTAAATATTTTCTGTTTTTTTAGCTTTTCAAGTAGGTTGAAAGATGAAATTTTTAACTTATTGTAACTGTTATCTTTTTCTTTTATTACATACTGATAAAAAGTGTTCATTATATTTTTATAAATATCAAGACGAACATATATCAATAATACTTCTTTTTTCAAACGATGTGTAACAATGACAATGCATCGAAGCGCGTTCTGTCAACTAAAATTTACTGCTGACAAAGAAAAATGATACATTATTATTAGAGAAAAACGTTGAAAAATTATTAAAATGATTTTTTTTTAAACTTCGCAACTTGTATCGTATCTCACCATCGCTGTCATTTACTTTAATTAAAAGTAGATAAAAAAAACTTTGCCTTTCATCTATTTCATGATTCTTCTAGTAAATAACAAAATTAAAAAAGAAATATAATTAAGTAAAATTAAAGATTCTGAAAGTGGAAACTTCATTAAAAGCGAAGTTAAATTTTTTTGGAGGTAAAAAAAAAGTTTCAATTTAATTTCTATTTTCTTCAAACTAGAACCTCTTATCAACTATGTCGATAACGGAAAATAGAAACTGATTGCTTTTTAAAGAAATTTTTCTTTTTATTATTGTTAATATATCTTTTTTGATATTATTTTTGAAGAAATTCTTATCTTTATATTTTATTTTATCCCCTTTCAAAGCTACAGCAATAATTATTTCATACTATGGTACTATGTAAATGCTTTTAAATTATCAGCTCATCAGTTTATTGGTTAAAGTCATTCTGTGTACCTTTAGTTATTTATTTAACCTTGGTCTTACTTTATTCATTGGTTTTAAATGTCCTCTTTCCGTCTAGCTTTGAAGAAGTCTTGCGATACTTAATAATAAAAATTGTACGTAGTTAAAATTTGATATCACCTGGCATTGAATATGGGAAAAAGAATAATAAAGGTTATATTTTTGCATGGGGCTCAAGTCTGAACTTCGGCTTGTCCATGACAAAACATTTACTTTTTTTAGATGTATGTTAGATGCATTGGAAATATCCAGTTAGCTCCACCTAATAAAGGTCCAAATGATCATATACATGACTTGATATTGTGCATAATCTATTCGTTCCAAAATTCACTGTAAATCGCACAATTCATCTAGATTAAAGGCTCCCAAATCATTACTAATCCTCCTCCCATTTGTCGACTGAACCTTCTTCCGGTTCCATTCTCAAGTCTTGCCAATAGTGTTTGTTTGTAGCCATCAGGACCGTCAAGGGCAAATTTCTTTTCTTCAGATAATATAATTTGTTTCTATTCTTCTATCCATGACATGGCATTTTTAGTCCATTTCAGTCTTTCTTCTCGATAAGATTTCCATAACATCGGCACTTCCTTCATTTTTATAAATTTTATTTTAGTATCTGATTTAAAATTCTTCCAGACTGCGACATCCTAATTTACTTATTTATTTTGCTGAAGTGTTCCAAAATTTTACAAGTCGAAAGAACTTTTTTTAGTAGATAGTCGAAAATTGGTCGATCGTCCCATGCTGCCAAAACCCTTTTTTTTCCAGATCGTTTTTGTTTTGTTTCAAATGTCTTTTCAAATTTTCAAATCATGGTATATTATGAATGGAAGTTTTAGAATGTTTCATATCGTAGCTATTTCTCTTTCATATTCACCAGTACCCTTAAAAAAAAATTTTTTTTTCTCACTTTGACCTCAGATAACTCTTTACCCCTGCATCATCTTCAAATAAATCATGAATAACAAAATTAAATTCTGCATCTTTGCTTCGCAGGTAATTCGGTCAAGAAATATTAACGTTTGCGTTTTTTATAATGATTCCGATGTGATATGTAATACGATAATTTTCTCAGATGGTCTTATAATTTCTTCACAAACACTTTATTCAATTTTTAAAAAAATGAGTAGAAGTTAACGAAATTTAGAATAATTTTTAAAGTTGCAGCAAAACAGGAAATGTTTCTCGGTCCATTTTAGAATAAGCTTAAAATTTGTATATTTATACCTTCTTTTTCAGAAATGCACAAATTCATTAGTGGTTTTATAATTTCTTAATGCACTGTCTAATGAGCACATGTGCTTTTTAAACCAAAATGATCATTCGAATATCTATTTTATTAAAATTGAAGTGGTATATTTGTTTAATTTCATTGTATATGAATATTTATGTGAAAATATTTTATGTGAAAGGGAATTTTCCTGAAAATAAATGGGTATTTTCTTAATTGAAATCGCCAATCAAACAATAATCATTAAATAAAATTCACATCAGGTATTGTAAGAAATGTAGAATTAGTTTTTTTTAATGTACCTCTTCGAGTATACTGTATTTTACAACATCTTGATAATTGAAGTGTTGCTAACAAAACTGATAATATTTTAAACCTTAGTAATATATAGATATTTTGTGATAGTATATCTATTGAGGAGAAGAAATATTTTTCTATTTTTGTAGGGCATCTTAAGAAAAATAATTTTCCAGGCATAATTTTTTAAAATTTATTTGTTAAAATTTACCTCAATTTTTTTATTTGTAACCTGACATTTGATATTCCTCTTTTCTTTTTTTGTCAAAAAATTAGTGATTTAATTTAATCACGTTATTACAGATTTTATGATACCACCAGGAGAAATTTAGTCTGGAACAATTTCAAGAAATAATCATTGGCTTATTAGCTTGTTTCGTTTTCTGAATTTGTATTTTTTTTTTATCTCAGAAAAATAATAAATTTAAGAAAATATTATACCCAAGCCCCTATCAAACATTAGCCATTGTAATTTTTGATCAAACCTTTTGATGAAATGAAACACTTTGCATATTAAAACGTTATTGAATGAAATAATAATAAAAAAATGGATTTATACTCGAAAAAAATGAAACTCCCTAGTTCATTACGGTTCTCAGACAAAAACAATTTTTATTTTGGGATGTACAGCTAGAGACCTCGTCACATAAAAACATTGAACGAATATTACATATTGTTATCAAACAATTCACTATATCTGTAAACATTATATAGAATTGTTTCCAAAAGATTTCCTTACATCTTCTTTATATTCATTTGTATTTTCACGAGGTCACAAATAAACATTTCGAACAAAAGGGAAAGTGCTGTTCAGTTTTTGAATTGTATGAGTGAGTGACTGTTAATACCACTGACGGTATCGAATTACAATAAATTATTGCTTCTAGAACTATCGTTTGTTTCGATTAAAATATTTTGTTTTTTTATTTATTGTTCTGTAATAATTCATTACATGCAAAGCAGACTGGTCTATTATCATCTCGAAGATGATGTAGGAGGAAACGTGTTATTTGACCTATAATCATTATTCGCCTCATCACGACTGGTTCCGGTCATGAGAAAGACCTGGTTATTTTTTTTTTACGCTGCAATAGGAAAAAAAAAAATATCAAAAAGTAGTAAGTCTCGATAAACCGGAATCCTCAAGATCGCAAGGTGGGTAAGTAAGGGTTTTTTCCTTTTGTTTAATGGAAGGGTGAGATATTTGATAAAAGAACAATTTGTGATTTTACTTTCATTTCTAAGTAAATTTTACTTGTATTTCTTTCTTGTTCCACTACTTTTTAAATTGCTAAATATGTTAAAAGGTTATTATAGAGTACAATTAATGGTGACAACCAGTATAGGGAAACATATTCTATGTTTTCCATTTTAAAATATAATTTCTCTGCCAATCATTTTTAAAATTCCTTTTAAAAAACTGTCGAATATACATATTTAATTCGCTATTTATGATTTACTTACGAGGGAAGTGAGAATGAAAAATATTTATTTAACCATTTGTATATTTTTTTACAATTCGAAAAGAGACATGTAAAAAATAATGCTGCTCCTTTAAGTCCTGTAATAAAAACGAGCTTTTCTTAATCCTTCGTATAATAAATTAGATTTATTTCGAAAAGCAATTATTGGATTGCTAGTTTTTCAATTTCGATCTTTTACTTTAAAGAGTTTGTTGATACAGTTCGAAACACTTTTAGATTTCATATTAGACAAGGGAAAAAACTTCTATTTCTTCAATTTCTGTTTTTTCGTCTACTTCAGTTCGATAGATTTCATTTAAATGTTATGAGCTTTATCATATTTATATTGTTCATGTTAATGATTTAAAGTTAACGATTCATTTTTAAAAGAAATCGTACAAAATGGAAAAGATATATTTTTACAGAAAACAAAGATAATTTGTAGAATTCAACGTAGGATAGTATCGAAAATAAATAAAAGTATAACCATTGAAACTGCAAAGACTATTCAAACATTGCTACAAAGATCAAATACTGGTATAATAAAGATAAATAAATAGTATTTTTTCTTCACAATATTTTCTGAGTATTCAGCTGTTCCTTTCTATTTTTTTTTATCTGATTTTCAAATGCACTTCTCGCTTTTTCTCCAATTCTATCAACAATTCGAAATACTGAAGTATAGAAAAGATTTGTTTCACTTCTATCATAACTTAATATTTGTTTTCTAGGGGGAAAAAAACCATTTTATACTCGAAGTCGCTTCCAATTCGGGTTTCTTGTCCATAAAATGCGTTACAGCTTGCCAAAATGAAACCGAGATTGCTCGAGGAATTGTTTTTTCGTAGGAAAAAAAAGACGAAGAAGTAAAAAAAAAAAAAAAATGAAATAAAAGAAAAGCTAAAGAAAAAAATTGCAAAGATACTGGGAAAACTACTCTCACAGTTGTGACGCTTTAGGCGAAGATTTTTGAAAGGGTTTCCTATTCTCACCAACGAAAACTGCGATTTGTGAGTCTCTTTTCTTTCCCGTCTCCCTTTTTATCCCGTCTGTGTCGTAGGAAGGAAACAAAAAGTGTTATTCTTTTCCTTTTTATACTCTTTCTGTATGAGAGTGCATTTTCTTACTCTAATAACATTCAGAAGCCGTGATCTGTGTCGACTTTAAATTTTTCCGGAAGTGAAACTCCCCGAGATGCACTAAAAAGAGGATTCAGAATTTATTCTAATGGAATGAAGAGAAACACATGAGAGACAAGAAACAATGAAATCGCATTTGAGCTCTTCGTTTTTATTTACTTTATTATGAAGTATTCAGTGTTTTAACATCACAACGCTCCAATTCAATTTTTACAGAAGTTTAATCTATTTATAATTTTGCTTAAGGGTTGTTCTTGAAATAATTAAAATAGTTTTTGCTTTAAATGAAACCTAAAAATTACCCATGGTAGAATTTAAAAGTGTATTTTTAAATTGCTCTATGAAAATAATAATCAAAATATTGCTTCACTCATACGCCATTTTTGTGTTCTTTTCTTTTAATCAATTTGTTTAATTTAAATATTAAAATTTCAAAAGGATACATAAATTTAAGAGATTTTACAGAATTGAAAATGCAAACATTATAATCATGTAAGGGAGTTAAATCAACCAATATTTAATGTTATAAGTACGAGACACAACATATACAACATTTAAATTGCTTTAATGTAATTAATGTTTGCATATAGTGAAACGCTTTGTATATTTCCCCTTCAATAGTTAGTACAAATAAATCTAAAAAACACAATAAATTACAAAAACTTCGTATACAAATTAAAGAGTTGCTGTAACTATAGATAATGGAAAACTTAATTGAAATTTGATAGAAATTTCTTTTTTTTTAAATCTGTTAAGTTGGATAATATGGTGAAATCACATCTATTATTTCTGTATTTTAAATAAAAAGAAACATTAAAATACAATTTATCTGTTTTTAAGTTCTATTTTTTAAAAAATGTAAATGTTTTCATGTTATGATTGCTTGATTATAACATTTCATTTTACTATCCAATTTTGCATGTATTCGTCTTTGAATTTCCTTTGTGTCAAATATTGCATCTATTCAGAATAAAAAAAAAATGAGTAATTAGTGAAGTAATATATTTGAATAATTATAAAACATCTAGCAATTTGTTCTCTTATGAATGCACTTTGCTGTTTACAGTTATTCTTTGTTATCTCAGCATAAATGAAAAATTCAAGAATATGTCTTAGATATTTAGATCAGGTTATTTAATGTTTCTTACATGTGTGAATATCAGCAAGAATATATAAATAAAAGTTTCAATTAACCAAATTTTCAAAGCCTTAATGCAACCAAATGTGTCATCTTTTGATCTATTTTTGCATTCAGAAATTGAAATAAATTTTATAAGTATCACTGAGATTCATTACCGTGAAATATTTGAATCATCTTATCCAAAACACTCACACAAAAATTACAGAATATCTTTTCTAAGATTTCGGAAAGAAATATCTCTGGTATATCAGGTCTGACAAGTAAAATAATTATGCTACCGTCATATCTCTTTCATCAAAAAACTGAAATATTCTTACCCGCAGAAAATGCCTTAACTCTATTGGTGTCTTAAAAAGAAATTACCTCGTGTCTTTCAAGCATGTGGACATGGCAGAAAAACATCAAAATATGTCGAGTTTTAGTAGTCGTACTTTTTTTTTTTTTTTTTTTTTTTTTGTGGTCGAAACGAATGTTTTCTTTCGTTGTACTTTCTTCTCTGATGACTTTTGGAAACATAAAGCAATTTTCTTTTCCTTTGGTATACTTTCCTCCTTTAATGTTTTCTTTCCTTTAATAATGTTCACTTTTTCTGTCATCTTTTTACTGTTAACAAAAATGATTAAGTACTCACAAATATATGCTCTGTTTACTACAGCAATAGGAAATGCACATGAATTTCATACACTTTCTGGAAATGGTCACATATTGAGCTGATGTCATACCTTTTAAAAACTTTTTGAAAATTCGTTGTGTAATTTTGTTAAGTGAAGATGTAAGTAGTTTGTTAGATATTTCAAAATTATTGCAAGTGTTTCGTGCTCTGATGTTGCTATCATATTTCGTAATTTTTCGAGCTTTTGATAACGGCACCTGAGCTGGTACTTTATTGCTTGACTCCCAACACCCAGTACAAAAGAGCCCGCATAATTTAACTTTCAGTATCCTGTAAAGCTAGCATTGATAAAACTGAGCCTTGAACTCCTTTCTCTGTTGTCAATCCCTCTTTTTTAACATTCATACTACCTTTTTTTTTGTTCAACTTGCGGGTATGATCGAAAATTCGTTATTAAATCTCTTTTTGATTATTGCATTTATTAATAAAATTCTTAAATAACATATTTTACAGAACGAATTTTCTTTTTAAATGTTTTTTTCAGTTTATCTGCTATTATTATGTGTCGAAAAAGAAACGTAGATTTAGAAATCGTATAAAAATGCAAATGAGCAACTGAATATGTAAATGCACTTAAGAAAAAAAATATTATTTTAGATTTTTGATTGAACATTTGATTCTAATGAGAGTGTTTTATAATTATCTTGCTAACCTCAGTGTATATCCCTCTTTCTTTTAAATGTATTGATCTTGGTTACCGTTATATGCAACATACTATTTAGTTATCATTGTTGTTTCATGTTCCGCTGCGTCAAATTGAAAACAGGTCTCAGTGTATATTTTTATTTTGAATAACTTCTTTTTCACGATTGAACAAAAATATCTTATTTTAAATTTTACCCTTTTATTTACAAATTTTATCATAATGTGTTGTTACTACTGAAATTTTATATCCATCTCACTGTAAATAATAATAATTTGCAAAGCAAGTTGAAAGTTAGGAAATTAACAACCATTATTAATGAATGAATATCATCTCTCAATAATGAATAAATTATTTATAGAAATGATTTTAGCGTAATCTAATTATTACAAGAATCTAGGTTCGCCTGATTGAAACTTGGGCTCTATATATACTTGCTTTTTGAAATCTTGCATAAATTTTTACTTTCATGAGCTTTATTCATAAATACTTAAATACGTTTATTTTAAATACGTGCTTATAAACTGCAAATCAATTGATTAAATTATGCTTCAGTAAGATATCAGGAAAAGTGAGCTTTTTATTTTATTTTTTTTTTAAAAAAAAGCTCTCCTTATAATTTATGGATTTTTCATATGTGCCTCTTTCAAATTATCCATGAAAAGTATTTCTTTCAATAGAAGTGAAAAAGCGTATGCTGCTCTTAAAACTTTTCTATCCTTTCAAACTGAAAAAAAAAAAAAAAAAAGACTAATTATTGTTTAATTGGAAAGGTTCATTATAGGAACATGTTTCACCCCGAAGCGCGGATGTAGTTAATTATAAAAACGGATCAATTTTCTGAAGCGAATTTCAAAGTAAAAGCGGTTAGCTGCGTGATATTTTTCTTTAAATATTCATTATATCTGCTGAATAAGCAATGAATTGCATTCGCTATCTATTTTTTTAAGGTTAAAAATCATCGTTTATACTTTATTCTAGTTTTATACAAGTCTTAATAAATGTGTTTTTAACAAACGAATCTGATTTTAAATGAAACTACTGTAGAAATAAATCAAAAAGATCAAATTCATGTGAGAAATTGCTAATAAATATAAAAAAATTTTTAAAAATGTTTCTAAAAATGGTTTTAAAATCCTTCAATGCATTTGTCAGATATTAAAAAAATGAGAAACAGTTACCAAGTTATTTTAAAATATTTTCAAGTATTTATCAAACATTTTTTTTTATCTAAATATATTTTTAAAGATAATCGGATATGAACATTTAAAGTATATTCAAATATTGATCCATTTTATATTTATTTGTAATGTTTAATAAGAAATTTATGAATGTGTGCTTATATAAATGAACAAAATAAAATAAATGTATGCTTAAATTGCTTCAGATTTATATCTATTTTCGCACTATGCATTTTACATTTTTATTCCATTGAGTTTCTGTAATTTTCAGCATTAAAATCATTGGGCGATATTTCGCAATATAAAAGTATTAATTTTTTTTCGACTTCCTAATTATTTATGTTTAACAGACTAGAATTTTTTTAAAAAACGTGTATATTATAATTTAATGATTTATATGTTTGATTTGAGTTGTTATGAAAATTTTAGTTATCAGGACATATTTTCATAATTCTTCCTATTTTGTAAATACAAGTATTCTGCAATCAACTGAATACATATGAGAGAAATAGTAGTTATATTAGAATTTTTCGAAAATATTAACTTAATAAGTTGATAATTTATAAAGAAACTTTGAAAAAAATATTTAAGTTCTCTAAAACACAAAAGATAAATGAGTAGTTACTATTGTTGATTTTTTTTTATACATAAAACGTTGTTTACAGATAATATTAGATATACCTCTTATTTGATACTTCTATTCCTTTTTTGTTTATCAATAGTAGATTTAAAATAAACAAATAATTTCTTGGATTATTAAAGAAATTCAAATTTATTTAAATTTTTTAATATAATAGGTAACAATCTGAGAACCAGATTTATAAAATTGAAAACGATCATTAACAAGTATTTTAATTTAAATCTATTTAATGCTACAAATTAAGTACCCAATACGTTTTGTTTATTAATTAGAAATCAAGAGAAAGCTGTGTTCTGCAATAAAGAAAATTAAATATTCAATTATTAAAACTTAAGCAGAATATTTAAGATCCCAGTGAAATAAATTCGGATTAAAACTGAGTTTCTCGCTGAAATATTGGCGTTTTTATTATTTATTCTTCCAATTGAAATTGAAAAAAAAAAGAAAAAAGAAACAATGAAGAACTGAAAGAACAATAATTTCTTTTTTTATTTTCTCTTATGAAGTGTATAAATTTCCATTTTTACAAATCCGATTAGTTTCGCTTCAATGACAAAATGGGAAGGATTTTTATGGATTCAAGGGAAATTGTTTCCTTTGGTTTATTTTTTTAAAGATATTAAAAGATACTTGGTAACTGAAATCCTTCCAAATAAAAAAATGACGGAATTGTTACACTGTAAATTTTTCGTCTCCATTAGTAAAAAGTAGTGTCATTAGTTAGTTTAAAAATTGAGTTACTTCATTAAAATGTTAGGACAGATTTAAGAAATCGAAGATTATATTTAATGATTAAAAATATTCAAAGGTGTATTTTTTATCTGAAATTCTTTTATAATTCTAATACGAAACATGAATTGATTATTTATTTTAATTAGATAGCTTTTATCTTGCATTTTTATTTCTTCGTACAGCTCGTCATTTTACAAAGAAAATTGTTTATTCTGAAAATTATTTCTTAAAGATTATGCATCAATCTTGTCATCAATATTTATCATAACTCCTTGATATAATGTTTTTAATTTTTACCATTAGTTTATACGGTTAAATTATTATTAATTTCTCTTCCAAATTAAGGGATTATATATGTTTATATCTTGTCAAACATAAATAGTTTTGAAAAAAGCGAGATAACTCGTAACTCTCAGAATTTTTCTTTCCTGAAAAGCTATATATAACTAAGTATACAATTATATTCTAAACTCCCAATAAAATTATTATTTATTAAATCTTTTTTGATGCTTTGAATTATTTATGCCTTATTATTAATTGTGTTCATTTAATTCCTTTAATTAGTCATTTTTTAACTGTTCCTTTTAACTTGAATATTTCGTACTAACAAATAGATATTGGTCTAAAATAAAACTTAGCACTTGAAAAATACATTTTAAAATGTTTTGAATTAAATCATTCTGAAAGCTCTCATCAATGATAAAATTCGTACAAGTAATTTTTTTTTATCAAGTCCTCTACTTCCATTATTTTTAAAATTTCCATGTTCCACATTAAATTTTTTTTTAACTTTTTTTTTCGAATCTTATCATTCAGTGATGAATAGTACGTGTTCCTAATTGGTAAAAGTTATTTTCAAACTGCTAATTCTGAATTATGAAATGCAACTGTTTCAACTCTATAGGAAAAATGGACTTGAATGGAAAATTGAAATGATATAAATTGCGGCTTCATTCATACTTCTATTAATCGACACTCTAAGTTAATAAAATTGCATATATATATTTCTTCCCCAAACATACGGAACAAAATTCCAATTATTTTGACTAGATTAATGCTAAATGGCGTTATTTCCAAGATTTTGAGTATTTCATATACTTGTATTTTGTATATGAAATACTCAAATATTGTAATGTATTTGTATATAATGTAAAATATTTGTATTAAAGTGTGTGTCGCCTTTCATATTTTAGAGGCAAATAAAAGATAGGTTAATATACATCACTTCATTCGCGAACAATAGCGAATTTAATTTTCATTCTAGTTGAAATTCATGTTTCATGTTTCATTCATGTTTATTACAAACTTCTTAAATATATTTTTACATTTTATTAAAATATTTGAGATATTTGAAATTGATAATTTTATTGCAAAAATATAAAGTATTGTATTAGTTCATAAGATTTTTCTGGATAGTAAATGAATCAGTGACTCCCATTTTAATTACATAAGTAAAAATGATGATTTGTTTAACTGCTAGAAGTCTGAAAAGTGCTCGGAAATTTATACTTGTTTCAATGGATGTTTTGACATAAAGACAATTCATCTTTTCTTTCTACCCATCACAAATAGAGCGTTATTGAAATGATAAAGAAATCTGCGTTATTGGGATTCATAGTATCCGATTAACTTAGTGTTATTTAATTACAATGAAACGAAAATGTCAAACCCTTGCATAATAAAGCTAAAAGTCTTCCTTCGTTGACTTGGATATAATAAAACTTTGTTTATCAGGCTATAATAAATTGTGATCATGTATTCAAGTTAAGCAAAAAGGACGAATATTCATACATTAATTAACTCATAGAAATCGGGAATTACTTGCAGAATATATCACATTTCATAAAAATTAATTACTAAAATTGATTAAATTATGTAAAGAGGAAATATAATTGAGTGCATATAGGTGATATAAATAATTATTGTTCAGAAAAACAGACTTTTTTATTCATCTTTTTTTTTTTTACTCTTAACATCTGCAGGGTCCAAACATTTTTTCCCCTACTATTTTTAATATACCTCTGTACAATGCATCTATATAAAAAAGAAAGGTTATAAAAGAAATAACATAGAAAGAGAAAGAAATCTTAACCAAATTTCTCTTAAATGACCCTTAAGGAAGTCGCATCTTAACGATATCATGTTACTTAAGTTGTTCCCAGTCTGTTTAAAAAAGCTTTCTTTTTTACATCATCACTTCTGTGTTGGAAATAAAGCCACTTAGTAACTCATACAACTTTTTTAAGAACATTTTAATGGGGAAAAGTTTTCTCGATTCGCTGGTAGAAACACTCTTCAATTGTTAAACTTGGAAGTACGTCCATTTATGAACGCGATTTTTGTGAATTTTTGCAAGAATAAAATTTTTATTAAATCCATTTTTATGCGCAGCATGCAGAGTTTTTTATTGTGAATTTCAAATTAAAATAATAATGAATGATGTGCTTGCAAGCATGTCTTGCTTTTTAATATCATAGCCTTAATGAGAAACTGAGTATTGTCTTTAAAAATTTGAAATATATTCTTCTTATTAAGTGACATGCATTTTTAATATGCGAAAGTTATGTTATTTATACCAGTGTTAAATACATTAAAATTGTTTATTAATTGTTAATCAATCGAATGATAAAAAAAATGATATTAATAACAAAGCACTGAGAAGATCTTAGCTACAGGATGAAAGAACAGGCAGAGTGACGTATTAGCTGTACAATAAAAGAAGTTTGAATGCAAAATAAGAAGACAAAGAGCTGAACAGTTACCCGTTTAGAAATAAGTTATTTATGGACCCATTCATTATCTCTTAATTCGAACACAGATTAAATGATTCACGTTTTGAATTCACGCCACTCTAGAAGTATGCACGAGATCTAAAGAGGACAGATTTCATAATTTTGAAATATTATCAAGTAACAAGGACGATACGTAAGTTAGTACATCTTTTTTCTAACTTCCACACTTCTTCGAGTGAGGTAATTAGTTTTGGTCGTGGTAGTCTAGTGGTCATGGTCGCGGATGACGGTTTTCGGCGAGTTTTGGGTTCGAGCTTTTTGATGCCACAAAAGACCCACAGTATAGCCAGGGTTGATGTTCATTTATCTGTCGAGGCTCAAAGTCTTCCCAGGGCGTGGTGTGGAAGTTAGGAGAGGGAAGTGCCAGCTCGGGTGTCGTCCTCGTCACTTGACCAGGTTCAAAATTACGAGGTCCGTAGGCAATACTCTTGTGTTGTTTCTAGTGCAATGTTAATAAAACCAAATCAATCACGTGAGGATTTAGAGGCCCAATTCAACTTATTATTTCTAAAAGACGGCCTTTCGTAAGCTTACGCTTCGACTATTACACTGCTAGCCATGAAGCTTGTCATCATGATCTGTGGGATACCATAGCTCATCAAACAAAGAAAAGTTTAAAAGCTAAATGGTCTAATCGATTAGTGAAACGTTAGCAAGATGTAGTACCATTAAAAAAAGGACAATGAAATGCTTCTGAAACCTCATGTAAATGAAAATAACGACTAATTGTTTTACGTGACTATTGAATATTACAAGCAACAAAAACCAGTTGAAAATAAATGCACATACTTTTTAGAAATATATATAAGTTTCATATTCCGTTAATGGAAGACATTGTGAACGACTTAACCATCTGTGGAATTACATTCCAAAACATATTATGAATACTGAATGAATTCCTCCCACTCAAATACTCGACATTTAGAACTTCCGCTGCTGTACATACTTCCATACAAAAGAATATCATGCGTGGTTAAACATGTCTGTTAGCCATTGACTTGCGTCAACTACCTGTGAACTCAGCTGGTGACTTGCTAATGAAGTTTCCCCGCAATGTGTTATGACGTCACTCTTAGGTGTTTTCTTACCATCCTGTCATTCTTGCATTCCTTGACTGAGTTTTCGGAATGACATTGCTAGTTAAGATCGAAATGAGAAAAACCCCTTAGAAATTCTAATAACTTGCGAAAGTGATTGATATATTCTGTGAGAACTCGACGTGTTTTCCCGCGTTTTCTTTGCTTTGAATAATTTTTTTACTAGTGCCTCGAGTGTTGAAATCTAACTGTATCATTGCGGAATTTTTAAGCACATACAACTTTTTTATCTTCTTTCTTTTCAACCGAGGATGAACAAATGAAATACAGAGAATAATGAATATGGTCGGAAGAAATAGAGTTCGCTTTTTTTTTGTTTGTCTTTAAGGGTCACTGAGCAGAGTCTAAATTCCCAACACAGATTCTCAGAGATTGAATAATCCTTTAGCATGTTGCCAAACGTTCTTTCTTTTTGTTCTTATTTTTCATTCGAATGATTACAAAGTCATCATCCGACGAAACCTATTTATTCTTTTGTTTCAAAAATTTGTTGGGCAATTAACCTTTTCCATGAACTTCTTTGTAAACATTTGTATTCTTGAAGTAAATTTGTTTCAAAACGATTGAACGCATATTCGCGTGTTCTTAATTCAGATGAAATGAAAACATTTAATGTTGCGTTTTATTTCATAACGCACAAATTTAACTTTCTCTGTTATTCGCAACTACATTCTTTTAGTTAAGTAGCTAAACGTTAAATTTTAAAATTGTGAAAGAAGCTAGGGTCAGAGTGTAGTGAGACAATATGGAATGTACAGTTGTTTCTTTTATGCTTTTGATATTTGGATTAACTTTTTCTTTGCCGAATTGCTACTTTTAACTTTATAAAGCATTTGAATTTAGATCACATTCTAAGTTAACGAAAAATTAACTATTTTCATCAAATTGATTAAGTATGTAAACTTGCTAGCTATAATTTTTTTATCTGTACGTATTACTACTGTACAATTTTTTATTTATGCGTAAAGAATAATTATATACAAAGGTAGACCTTGACATTTTACGTTTGACAAGACAAAATAAATTTTGATTATTCATATTAAATCATTTCCCCCTACTTTTACATTAGCAAATTTTCATACTTATTTGTTATAGTAACTCTTTAAAATATCCTTTGTTATATTTCTGAGTAAAATTAATGAAATTGTAGTAAACTATATTCTCAGACTCGTGTCATGTCTGTAAAAGAGTATGTCAATTTTAATAATTTTAAAATACTTAAAAATCATTTGCGTGCTCATTTCAACTGAAAAAGATTGTAATATTTCGATCACTTTAAAAGTTATTTAACGATGCTAAATTTTCCTTTTTTTTTTTTTGAAAAAAAAAAAAGTTTTTATGAAACGTAACAGTTTTGACACGTATAGCAACACCGTTTCAAGTATTTTTTTAAAATATAATTTGCTATAAGTGTTGGTAAAGCATTTCTTAAAAGAATTCAGCACTTCCCGTGAATAAATGTTTGTGTCATTTGTATTGCGAAATTTTAATCCGGATTTTCTTTATATATGCTGAATCAACTAAAAGATTACATTTTTAGAGCTATTTGTTGAGATATTTTACTACTCGTCGTATATTTGCTCGGATCTTTACGTACATTTTATGAGTTTGAAAACTGCTTCGATATCTCTATTCAGCTGTTCGTTAGGACTCGAGAAATTGATATATGTCCATGTCTCACTTTTTCTTTTCAGAGGTTTGCGAAAACACGCAATGTTTACACAGACTAGATTATAAAAAAAAAAACAGTATAATTAATTTTGTGTTAGGCTATATAATAGACAAAAATATTACGTTTCATTCAATTATTCAGATAAGATTTAATCAAGTTATTCTTCGGTTTTTGCATTCACTTGTTTTATGGATTATTCCATATATTCATATAGATGTTTAAATACTAATCAATACAAACAAAACACTCCGAAGAACTGTTTGAGCGGAGGTCGATCCATCTTTTAATAATTCATTATAGATTTTTCCTTAGATTTCAAATCTTGATAAATTTATTTATTTTACATTTCTTTAAAATGTTTGCCGTTTTTTAATAGAAAAATATTTCGAGTTTATAATCAATATTCCGATAAAAAAAATATTTAACTGAATTATTTTCAATACGGTGTGACAAAATCAAAATTTGCATACTTTTCTACGATAAAAACTCAATAGTATGAAATGGAAGTTAAAAATCCATATATGGCGATATTTGATTCCCTTACGGCATCAAACTATTGATACTTTTTATTGAATGCCTTTTGTATTCTTAAATAAATAATGAATATATTGAAATAGAGCCATATAAGAATATAATGATTGTTCTGTATTTATGATAAAGAGGCTTTGTATATGTATATGAGTATATATATATATATATATATATATACATATAAAGAGAGAGAGAAAGAGAATTGCTGCTTCATATAAAAAAATTACAAATAAATAAGCATAAATTTCCACAGTATATCGCGACATATTAGAAGAATGGCTTAAGAGCATTATTTGTGTTTTGTTTTGAAGGAATTTATTACCTTTCCTTTTTTTTCTTTCTTTGATTGAAGTTTTGTTTTTGATTTGAGATTTCTGCTTAGTTTGGTTAAAACTTATTTTGTTTTATTGTAATTGTTTGAAGTGTGATCCATAATACTAATATAAGCATACTTTTCTCTGTCCCAGGTCTGAGACAACTTAGAAGTTACTTTACCACCATTTTTTATTTTAATTTCTCAATTCTCTCCTTTTTTGAGATAAACTTTGTAGATCTTGCGGTTACACTTTTATGTATTGTACTTCGTTGTAATTTTTTTTTTAAAATACTTGTTTATTCTTTTAAATTTTTAATTATTTACGTGTTTAATATGCATTCTTGATACACTGCTCCATATGTTTTGTAGGTCCACGATGAATTCTTCAAAACTTTAAGTTGAAATAAGAGTCTATAAAAGTGACTTGCATATATGAAAAGATTCGCTGCGTTAGATGGGAGAATCAGTAAAAAAGACTGGTTATGCGCATGTACCGTGGTAGTCGCAAAGTGGGCACGCGTATGCGGCACATAAATAGAAGTACAAATAATTGTACTATAATTCGGAAATTTTCAACTTATTTGCAGCGAGGCTTAGAATTATCAGAATGCGGGAAAGGTTTATTGAAGCTTATATTGAAAGTGGAAACGGAGATAGAGAAAATCATGTGTAAATTAAAATATTACATAACGTAATTGCGAAATTTTCTTCGGAATAAGACAACTTATCGAATAATTAAACGTCCGGGATGCTGTCTGTATTTTCTTCAAAAGATAAACGTTGAATTATGCGAGCGGCGTCAAATTTCAAACTATCCACGAACCAAATAAGGAAATAATGTAATTTAAAAGCTTCCTCAGATACCGTCAGACGTTTTTTAAAGTCCATCTCTTCTAACATTAATAGATTAGAGCAAGATTAAAAGGGGCATCTATTTGAAACCAAACCATAAGAATGCAAGATTTGAGTTTTCTCAAATTAATAATAATAAAATTAGCGAACAGACTCGAATTTAAATTTTTTCCCCATCATTTCGTTTATCTTTTTTTTATATATACCTTTGACTGCTCAAGTGTTTTTTTTTTTTGGTTGTTGATTGTGTTTAGTGATGAAATAGTATTTAATTTGGATTGCCCGGATGTATTTAATTCCCCCTCCAGCGATTTGAGGTAGGACAAAAATATTTTTCAGTGAAACTTAGGAAGGGGAAATTGCATGGTCTGGGGAAATTTTACTCTCTGTGGAACTTTTTTTCTCTGGCATTTGTCTCGTGTAAAATGAATAGTTTTCCATACCTAAGATGTGTTGAGACAGAAAATTTGACCTTATTTACGAAGATTTCGTCGGAATAGCTTTACGTTTCAGCAAGATAATGCTGCTATTTATAGATGTGGCAGCATCAAACAGTGATTAGCTGCGAACAAAGATGATTTACTGAACTGTCTAGCCAGTTCCCAGACCTCAAATCCCTGGAAAATGTTTGAGGACTCATAGTATGCCAAATATATGCAAATAATTTGAAGTACTTATCTATTACTAATTTGAAGAAGGCTAATATACATGCGTGGAACGATTTAGCCAGTTCTACTCTCTAAAGTCTTTCGAAGAGTATGCAAAGTAGAATTTTTAGAGATCCGTAAAAATTAGTTGTTCCAACCGTAAAAATAAATAGAGGACCGTAAAAGTGGTGGTCCAGTAAATTGTTAATTTCGTTAATTTCAGTGAACCAACATTTACGTGCAAGAATGCGCAACACTTTTTTTTTTTTTTTTGCTTTTACATCAATGAAAATTGTTGTAGATTTTGCGTTCTTTTATACTTTTATTGTTGTTCACAATCGACACAAATATTCAACGCATGTAACAAAATGGTCTCTAGCCAATTTTCAAGGGATTTGATTTATTGATTGATTATTAACGTCGCACTTAGAAGCAAAACGAGGACTATGGTCACAGACCTTTATCTAATAAAGAAGGCTGCATCTGAGCTAGCACCTCCCTCTCAAAACTTCAACTCCGCACTCTTGGAGGACTTAAGACCTCGACAGATTTAACGTGCATTAGGCCCGATACACCGCGGGTCTTCAGTTTCTGTTTGAACCAATAACAAGACAGAATCAACGTCGCTTGCGAGTTCTCGACCATTACCACAAAGCTACAGCAACCATTTTTCCATGGAAACTATGTAAACTTACAAATATTTGCAGCAATATATATGTGTGTGTGTGTGTATACATAAAAATACACACAAACAAGAACTGAAATGGTTGTAACTGAATTCGGTAAAACTATAATTAAAACAAAAATAGTCGGCTGCTAATTTAGCCCAACAGAATACACGAGAAAATAATATACTAAAATTATTTTTCGAATAGATAACATTTATTTCATCATAATATTTACGAAATTTTCACCTCATCTACGAGACATCTAGTTAACATTTCAGTTAAAAATTGAAGAGCAATAACAATCGAATATTTTTCCTCAACAATCAACTTCCACGAGAATCCTTGTGAATCCTTATAGAGAAGCTTCTGCAGATATAGAAATGAATTTTCTTTCTCCTAAATATTTTATCCGCCTAACGTTAAGCCATAACAAAATAGGATGATGAAAAAAATGTCTTTAAAGAGAAGTACCTATGAAAAGTACATTAAATCCTTCGAAATAAGACCCCATTTTTGTTTTCTGTCCATTGCTTTTCCATTAAATTAGGAGAGCTGTCTTTCCAGCGTGTTCAACAAAGCCCTTCTATATCTCTCCCCCATCCTGTGAGTAACATGCTTGGCTTCTCGCGCTTACTCCCCTCCCTTTAGTGTCCCCCTCCCCCCAACCATTTGTACTTCCACAACCCTCTACCATTTTATCCTCGTGTGGATTTAGTGCTCAATGGGAATTTCTAGCCCCGGCTAAATGCTTCCTCCTGGGGCCTTGCCTCGCAGACAGCTGATTATCTTAGATGCAGAGGACTTTTTTTTTTTCCTTTGAGGGACGAGGTCCAAATGTACTCGTTTACCTAGTTTCGGTAATCGTATTGCTTTTTAAGAGACACATGTGAGAGAAATAAAAATATATTGGGTTTTGTTGGAATGAAACCAGCAAAGAAAGGAAGTGATAAACGACCTGGAATTTTTCTTCTTTTTATGGTTTTTGGAAATGGATGTTTATTTCTTTTCCCATTCGGACAATAAAATTTTTTTCAATATATATATATAAGCCTGTTGTAAATTTATCAAGCCTGGAAATTTTTAGGAACGTTATGTATAATAATTTATGTAATTTTAGACTTGTGACTAAAAATCAATATATATTTACATTAACTTGGAAAAATTTAAAGCTTGGATTTGTCTGTAAACAGATTTTCCTTGGAATTTTATTAAGAGAAATCTAACAAGCATAATAATTATAACTTTTCCTTTTTTTTTTCTGATTTTAAATTTTGTTTTTATTCCCTATTTTGATTTTATTTTCTTCATTTTAAAGTTGTTGAATTTTTCCTGGATCAGTACTCCTCTGTGATAGAGGACATTGCGTTACTTCTCTGGTTTAAGCTTAGTTTCCTTTCAATGGTAGATTAGTGTTAGAGTTGTTATGCATAGTGTCTCATATAAGTTTCAGTAATATATATATATATATATATATTGTTTAGATTGTTCTTTTTCTAATTTCGTTACAAACACAAATTGAACATATCTTTTTGTCTACCTATATAAAATTTACTGAATTCCTTCTTTTGTATCTTGTTTTTTGAATTTATGGAATTTTCATTTCGGATTAAAACGTTTTTTTTTTCTCGTTGGGATTGTTTGGTACCTTTGAAACTTTGTTTCACCAACAAATCTATCAAAAACTAGATTCAGAATTTTAAAATGTTATATTTCATTCCTTTGGTTTGTACTTATCAATGAGTTAAACTTTATCTTTTTGCCAATATGTATAGTTTTAGTAATTTTTCAAGTATATTGCTCTCTTTCTTAAATGTTTTGTTGTGTATTTTTCTCGGTTTCTTCTGATATACGTTTTAAGTAATTAAAACTTATTAGTTTTTCTTTATGCTTTTTCTGTATTTTATGAAAATGAATTGTATGGTTCTTTTGTGACTTTTAACATTTTTCTTGTTCTTTTATAATATTGTTTCCATACTAATTTTAACTAATTATTTTATATTAATTCTTTATATTACTCAATTATTATTTTCATTATATATATATATATATATTATATATACCATTTTAGTAATTAATATTCTATTGGATATTCTTAGTGTTTTTAAATAATGTTTAAATTTGGTAGGATAAGCAAACTTTAGTTAAAAGTTTCGCTAATGTTTAGTGGTTTAAAATTATAATATCGCGTCTTAACTATTAGAAAGATATTTTCAACATCAAAATTGATTCTCGAAAATAAGAATTACAAATTTTCCTGTTTAAAAGATTTTTTAATGTTTACGTTTATTTACTTTGGTTTAAATTTGTTTCAGTTTTTTAAAATTATTTATGGCGAAACACTGATATAAACGTATTCTGTAAGTCTTAATTACACTTTTATTTAAGCGATTGGTAAAATTTTCTTTATAAATCGTATTCACATTTTTTTTTTTTTTTTTTTAAAATCAAAATTTGTTGCCCAAATTTTTAACAGCTTCTGATAGTTCCTTATAATAAATTTATATCAGAATAAACGTTTTTATTTGCGTTCCAGTTTTTAGTTACGTTTTAGTCAATTTTTCAGCATTTTTTGCAGTTAATTTAACAAATGCATACTCGCGCAAATGTCTAAATTCCATTCTATTTATAATTTCAAAATGCATAAAATTATATTATTTCAATAATATCTAGGAAAAATTGCGACGCATAATTTTTTGAACTGTTGAAAAATTACTATTTTGTTTAACAGAGAGGCGAAGGATTATTCGGAGTAATATATTTCCTTTTGAAGTTAAAAGTTAAAGTTTTTTTTCTTCTTTTTTTGAAGTTAAAGTTTTGTGTGAATACTGTTTGGGACATTTATTTTTTTCGTAAAAATAAAATGTTTGGGAAAATAAATAAATTGTATCACGGTCACAAAATAAAACCTTTCAACGCTCTTAAATCAAAAAGGATATCTTATATCCCGTAAAATTACATCGAACAAGAAACTGGTCTTTAGATAATCCCTAAAGCAAAGTATCCTGAAAATAATCTTCAAGAATTACGACTGGAGAGAAATAAATTTTCTGTGCCCAAACATTTTGACGTGGGGTGGTCTCGATGGCTTCAATCATAGTCTTTTTGAAGTGGCAACACTCTTTCAAGTCCCCATTCACTGTCTCGCTACAACCCCACCCTCTTCACCCAGGAGGGGTGTAGAGAACTATTCTTGTGAGGAACCCAAAAGTGGGAAAACTGTCCAACCACAAGTGTAGGAAGAGAAGTCTAAGAGTATGGTTTTTAGCAGCAAAAGGAGTAGGGAATCAATAATTCGATCGAATAGATAACCGCAATGTTTTGCCAGATTCACTTTGGCATTATTATATATCGAGGAAAAGAAGAAAGGGCTTTGATAAGAATGAAATAAGCTTTTAAAAAAACTGATAGATTTCATCTGCATTCGTACTTTCCGTTACTGAAAGAAATAAACGAAGAAAAATTGACGGCAGCTTGTCAGGTCACTTTCTCCTCTCAGCGAAGAAAATTTTTTATAAACCTTATTTTTTTAAATATGAATGGAAATTTATCCAATAATTCTATTATTTTAAAAATTGAAAAGGATACAATAATATATATTAAAACTCATAAATTTTAATGTAGCAATAGATAAAGTACGGAACTCTCATAAAAAAAAGTTACAGATTTGTGGAAGTCCTTGCTAGGCTTAAAAAAATGAGTTCACAGATTTTATCCTTGTAATGGTATGTTTTAGAGGCTAGTTAAAATAATAAAGAGAATAATATAAACTCCATTAAATTCTACACCCTTTTCAAATTGGTTGTATTTTTGTAACTTTCTGGTCTTCTTATCACTAAAATATGGGGCAGTACTTTATGAAAAACATATTATGTATCATTTCCTGAATTATTTCATTAAATCTTTGCCTCAGAAACTTTTCACTTTTCTATGGAAAAATTTTTAACAATAGGAAATCAGTTGGTAATATTCCCTAAAAACAACATTTCTTCAGAATCTTATTGGATACGTCTTATCTGCCTTTCTAATCTTATCTGCCTTTCCTCCCACCTCAAATGCCTTGAACAAAATTCTTAGAATGTGGTTTACTGTAACGCTATTGGTTTGTCCCGTGCAATGAGATAGTTGCATTGTTTAAAGAACGAGAGGCAGATTGTAGTCTGAACCTTCAACAAGCAACATCATATTTACTTCATTAAATACATCGTATGCACAGTTTTATGTTAACCTAGATAAATCATATTTTAAGTTCAGTGAATCTTTTATTATTAGAACTAAACATCTTTATTATAATGGCTTCTATGGATCTGTGTGAAGGCGTGAATAATGGATGTTGTACATGATATTTGACATTAATTCTCCAAACCTAACCAGGAAAATATAAGTATTACATATGTACTCTACTCGAAGACTGTACACATAAGAATTGGATACGTGAAGTGCATACTCGACCCCCGACTGTGTTTTGACGTGATATTACACTCTCTCTCTCTCTCTCTCTCTCTCTCTCACACACACACACACACACACACACACA
>BMAW01124746.1:105948-156646 GCA_019974015.1 Nephila pilipes | reverse complement strand
CAGCATTTTTTGCAGTTAATTTAACAAATGCATACTCGCGCAAATGTCTAAATTCCATTCTATTTATAATTTCAAAATGCATAAAATTATATTATTTCAATAATATCTAGGAAAAATTGCGACGCATAATTTTTTGAACTGTTGAAAAATTACTATTTTGTTTAACAGAGAGGCGAAGGATTATTCGGAGTAATATATTTCCTTTTGAAGTTAAAAGTTAAAGTTTTTTTTCTTCTTTTTTTGAAGTTAAAGTTTTGTGTGAATACTGTTTGGGACATTTATTTTTTTCGTAAAAATAAAATGTTTGGGAAAATAAATAAATTGTATCACGGTCACAAAATAAAACCTTTCAACGCTCTTAAATCAAAAAGGATATCTTATATCCCGTAAAATTACATCGAACAAGAAACTGGTCTTTAGATAATCCCTAAAGCAAAGTATCCTGAAAATAATCTTCAAGAATTACGACTGGAGAGAAATAAATTTTCTGTGCCCAAACATTTTGACGTGGGGTGGTCTCGATGGCTTCAATCATAGTCTTTTTGAAGTGGCAACACTCTTTCAAGTCCCCATTCACTGTCTCGCTACAACCCCACCCTCTTCACCCAGGAGGGGTGTAGAGAACTATTCTTGTGAGGAACCCAAAAGTGGGAAAACTGTCCAACCACAAGTGTAGGAAGAGAAGTCTAAGAGTTTGGTTTTTAGTAGCAAAAGGAGTAGGGAATCAATAATTCGATCGAATAGATAACCGCAATGTTTTGCCAGATTCACTTTGGCATTATTATATATCGAGGAAAAGAAGAAAGGGCTTTGATAAGAATGAAATAAGCTTTTAAAAAAACTGATAGATTTCATCTGCATTCGTACTTTCCGTTACTGAAAGAAATAAACGAAGAAAAAGTGACGGCAGCTTGTCAGGTTACTTTCTCCTCTCAGCGAAGAAAATTTTTTATAAACCTTATTTTTTTAAATATGAATGGAAATTTATCCAATAATTCTATTATTTTAAAAATTGAAAAGGATACAATAATATATATTAAAACTCATAAATTTTAATGTAGCAATAGATAAAGTACGGAACTCTCATAAAAAAAAGTTACAGATTTGTGGAAGTCCTTGCTAGGCTTAAAAAATGAGTTCACAGATTTTATCCTTGTAATGGTATGTTTTAGAGGCTAGTTAAAATAATAAAGAGAATAATATAAACTCCATTAAATTCTACACCCTTTTCAAATTGGTTGTATTTTGTAACTTTCTGGTCTTCTTATCACTAAAATATGGGACAGTACTTTATGAAAAACATATTATGTATCATTTCCTGAATTATTTCATTAAATCTTTGCCTCAGAAACTTTTCACTTTTCTATGGAAAAATTTTTAACAATAGGAAATCAGTTGGTAATATTCCCTAAAAACAACATTCCTTCAGAATCTAATTGGATACGTCTTATCTGCCTTTCTAATCTTTTCTGCCTTTCCTCCCACCTCAAATGCCTTGAACAAAATTCTTAGAATGTGGTTTACTGTAACGCTATTGGTTTGTCCCGTGCAATGAGATAGTTGCATTGTTTAAAGAACGAGAGGCAGATTGTAGTCTGAACCTTCAACAAGCAACATCATATTTACTTCATTAAATACATCGTATGCACAGTTTTATGTTAACCTAGATAAATCATATTTTAAGTTCAGTGAATCTTTTATTTATTAGAACTAAACATCTTTATTATAATGGCTTCTATGGATCTGTGTGAAGGCGTGAATAATGGATGTTGTACATGATATTTGACATTAATTCTCCAAACCTAACCAGGAAAATATAAGTATTGCATATGTACACTACTCGAAGACTGTACACATAAGAATTGGATACGTGAAGTGCATACTCGACCCCCGACTGTGTTTTGACGTGATATTACACTCTCTCTCTCTCTCTCTCTCTCTCTCACACACACACACACACACACACACACACATATATATATATATATATATATATATATATATGTACACACACACAATTTATATGGTTTTGAATGATGATTGTCTATTGATGATAATCTATTTCTTTTGTCCATATTTTACAACGAGACAATCTATGTTGTTTCTGAATAATGGCCTTTATTGAATTTCTGTTGCTCTTAAGGTTAAATAATATGCATACAAAAATATAAAATTCAGTAAGATTTCTAATAGATAAAATAAATCAAGAAAATGTATTAGTTTAGAATATTTAAAAGGTTTTAGTGGTTATAATTTGTATTTTCGTATGATTTTACACACCAATATATGTATGAAAATTAATTTTTTTGAAAAAAAAAACTATTTTCTTTCGCAAAAACTCCTTTCCGAAATAAAATAAAAGTATGCTTTATCATTTAGGAAGATGGTAATAATTTATAACAGGGAAGCATGCTCTGTGAGAACAGAAAATGTCATCGTTTGTTCTTATGATTTCTTTTACAAAAGAGTTTATTTAAGATCTTATGTAACATTAGAGGTTATATATGGTTACTCAAAGTAAAGTAAGATATGATGAATATAGGATAAATGAAGAAATGGCTTCTTAAAAGAGCTTTAAAAAGATATTTCCTCTTTGTACCGATAAGACAGGAAATCTTTATCGATTAATCAACATAATTTTAATTAAATATTATTGGGGATTTAAAGATTATTTCTGGAAGCAAAAGTGAAGCTTTGTTTTAGGGATTCTTGAATTATAACTTGATGCAATTCTTATTTTCGGGCTGAGTAAGGATTAACTAAGGAAAAGGAGTAATTCTTCTTCTGTTTTTGATTGCATTTGTAATACTAAATTTGTTTGCTTATTGCCTTAGCGATAGAAAGTTAATACAACACGTAATCTTTTAACAACTATTGATAATATTGAAATGGGGATTTTGCGAATATCCTTTTTGAAGTACTTAAAGCTAGTTGTTTAAATTTGAGGAATTAGACTGCGCTACGTGTGCAGGAGTTTTTAAATAAGTATAATTTCAGAAATAAAGAAGTGCTAGAAGGGACTTTAGAAATTTAAGCATTAATATTCTAGACTACAATGATGTATTAGATGAACTAAACACTCACAGAGTTCAAATAACTCGTTATATAGTATCTCTTGTAAACTATTTCCAATATTCCTATATATTCAATGTATTTTTGTAATTTCAATGGTTTATCATAGAAAACTGTAAATATATTAAATATATCGCTTTCTTTAGAAGTGAAACTTGGTGGAATATATCCAATATTCCTGACATTTTTATGATTTTACATGAAATGCTATTTAAATGGTTAATATAATAAAATATGTGAATGTATTTTACACCATATAATTATCTTTTAAACGAGAGAAAATGCGGAGTTCAAAAAGCCTTTTTAAACATTCCCATTGTTTTTATTATTGCTCTTCTTTTTTGGGGGTTTCATTGCACCTTTTTTGAAGAAAATTTGATAGTCTGATTAGAATGTGTTTTCGATTCGAGATAAGGAAAAATTGATTAAGGTTTATCGAGACTTTTTTTTTTTGCACCTTTGAAATAATTTTAATATTGAGTCGAAACCAAGTGAGGCAAATATGGAACTGATAAATGTAGAGGAATGAATTTTGTGATGTGACTTCAGTAGCCTTGTCGCTCCATGGAACTCAAATGCAAATATTAGTTTATCTGATAACATCGCAAGAATCCTAGCTTAAGAATTAGAGTGCACCACATAGCAATTAGTGAGTGCAATTGCAATTTAATATGCCTGCATCAGTGATTAATTTTTTCCCTAGATATTTGTTAGTATGACTGTTTTTGATTTTGCATACAAGTGTTGGCAACTACGTTAATCTAATGAGCACTGCTAGTGCACAAATAGAATTTTCAGTTATTTGTGCGCGAGCCTGTTCTCCTGAATCATAGAGGTCTCATCTGAATCTGATAGTATTGTGGACCTGAATTACTTTTGTATTATATTTCACCATATAGATCTGTTTTCTTCAGTTAACGAATAACTAATGACTTCTCCCTAAAGGAAATTCTGCTTACGCCGTTGATGTTTCCTTTACATTAGTTGCTACATTTATTAAATTGTTGGAGTATGTTTCTGTTCCATTTTCCAGAATTCGTCTGAGCCTGATTTCAATAGCACAGTGTGCGACTGTGCATGATATGCATTCGTCCGGGTTTTCTGGAATTTATTTTTCTCAAAATTGTACCTTTCTTTGAATGTAATGCAAATTCAAACTTTCTGCTCTTTGATCTTTAACAACTGGTATATCAAAGATCATCATAGGAAGTAACATACAATTTGTGAAAATATCCCAATTTGATGTGTTTCGAACATACATACATAGTTTCTTTCTTTCAGTGCAAAAATCTGTAGCAGAAATTGTTATCATTTATGAGAGTTTCAGAAAAAAAAATCATTTTTTTACTTCTTTTTTTCTGCTAGTTAAAGGAAGTCTTAGTTTCAGTTATTGGGTATCGGGTGCCCTTTAAAAATTGGCGACTTTTTGAAGTGATAACGATTTAAACGTGGCGATTTAGTTTATGGTAACCCTAAATATTAGTTAGCTTTTCATTTGCAACTTCTTCATGACATCAGTGCTTACGTAACACTATTTAAGGTGATCTCCAAGTTTTCACCAAAATCGCCAAGAGGCACCGATACTGGACTTTAACCTTGTTTTTAGTGAATAATCTCATAACGACTCTCAGAAATGCACACTCATACTGTTTTTGTCTTATTTTCCTTTATTTAATAATTGGTTGGTTGTTTATTAACGTAGTACTCTTAGTAACTCGAAGGCTATTGGTGATGGACCTCGTAATTTTGAACCACGGTGATATGATGAACATTACAATTAAGTAATACCCTTATTTCCTAATTTCATGCCAATGTGAGATGTGCTCCACATATTTAATGTAATTAGCCCTATAAGATGACGTAAATGAACTATAATATAATAGTAACAAACGACACCCAAATCCTTAACATGTGTTGGACGAAGAGTTAAAAAACGGTATTATATAATTTAATTGTTTAATTATTTGAAAATGTATATGTAATTAATTATACTGAAAAATAGATTTTCAAATTTCTATAAAAACAGTTTTACCGTAAAAAATTCTATCCATTAGAAGATGTTATTGAAAGATATATAATCATTTTAAAGTACATGGTTTAAAATGCATTTATCTTGCTGTCCAAAAGATATACAGGTATACCCTTTTCTAAGTACACAGTATTTTATATACCTGTAGCATACATTTTATCTTTGATATTTAAATACGTATGTCTGTGAAACTCTCCGAAAAAGATTTATGGTTTGTTCATGATACATTTTGCTGAATATCATTTTGTAACTTTGGTTATTATGTCAAAAATGCGTACTTGGTCCTTTTTTTGAGTACTCATTAGAAAAAAGATGAAAATGAAAAATTATATTAAAAAGATTTCTAAGATTTAAATAAAAGAAATTCTACAAGCGTCATTTGAAAATAAAAAAAAAATGTGCTGTTTTAAAATCCGTATGATAAAAAAATGTTAAAAGAAACATGTTTTTGCATAAAGGGGTTCTTGAAACGTACGTGTATTTATATGTAATTACTAAAAATCTAATTAAAGTAAGTGATTTCTTGAAAATTCACCTTCTCTGTTTTGCACTGACTAAACTTCTCTTAATTTCTGATTTTTTTTTACCTTCGATATTTCTTGAAAAGTTAATGCACTTATTGGTGTTTTTGTCTTTTTATCTTCCAAGAATGCGAAAATCCAAGATATTTTATTTTTTAAGATCTTGATATCTTTAATTGGATAATATCATTTCTAGTACATTATTTCACTCCTCTCAGTTGCTATTAAACAGAAATAAAGACGTTGCTACTGCTGGGAGTTTTAAACCGACTATCTAGAAATCTCTGAAAAGACTCGAAGAAATCTTTTCTTTCTTTTTCTTTTTTTCTTTTCATTTTTCTTTTTCACTTTTTAAAAGTTTATTTTCCGCCGTCATTTTTTTTAGCTTACTGCTAATTTTTTTCCTTCCCTTTTGTGCCTAGAATTTTATTTTTCTTCGATTGCATTAGTGGCTTTTTCTCGATGGAATATCGATATTTCTTTCTGAGAATTTTTCTTTTGGCTTTTGTAAGTCCACCCCACCTCCCCATAAAATGGCTCCATTTCCTTTAGTTTGAATTCTTACTTTGAAAACATTATTCTTTAGGTATTTTCAACGTGTTTCTTATGAAAGGATCAAAGGATTTGCTTCTGAGGTTTTCGAGTTTTAAATGTTTACCCTGAACGCATCATTGAGTCTTCTTTTCGTCTAAGAAAACCATTCCTTATAATTTTGTTCCACGGACACAATTTTTAGTTATTGCTATATTTCTCAGGATTGATTTGTAATATTTTCATGAATACTTTTTTTTAAAATTTTTATTTTAGACCTTTGAACAGTCATCATTTGCAATTGTCAAAAAAAATGTTTTAATAAATATGAATTAAAAAATAACATGCAATCTTTTCTTTTCGTATATAGTTTTAAATAATTTTTTTCATAATGGGAATTTTTATAACAGTAAAAATACATTTATTTATGAATGTATCATTTTCGTAAGTTTTGTGGGGCCTCTGTTGCCGAGTGGTCAGGGTCGAGAACTCACTGCCGGTATTGTTTCCGTAGAATTGTAGATTCGAGTCCTGATATCTCTAAGGATCTAGAGGGGTTGATGCACGTTAAATCTGTCGAGATCCCAAATCCTCCCTTTGGTGGGGAATGGAAATTAGGAGAAGAAGGTGCCCACTCAGGTGTCATCCTTGTCACTCGACAAAGATTCAAAATCTCAAAGTTCTTCGGCAATAGCCCGGATTTTGTTTCTTAGCGTAATGTTAGTAAATAATCAAATCAGTTAAAAGTTCTGTTATTTTTTTTTCTGTGAGTATCATTTTATATCAGCAAATATCCTTAATTTTTTGAGGTATTTTGAAGATTTATGTAAAACAAAATTCGAAATGAAATTTTGAAAAATTATTTCAATAATTATTTATTTTATTTTCATCTAATTTAATGAACATTAAAAATCAATAACTATTATTCAAAATCGGAAGTTCAATGGCGAAGTTTAATTTGTTCGTTTCCATGGCTTGGATCTCGAATTTCATTTTTATTTCCATTTCTTATTTAAAAAAGAATCAGTTGTACATTTTTTCATGTTCTAACATTTTGAAACATTTTTAAAAAAGTATTTATTTTATTTAAAATTTATATTTTTAGGATTTTTAAATTTTAAAAAAAGCCTTTTGAAATCATAACATATTATTTATGAAATATTTTATTTTGCTTGCTTTGCTTAAAAATCATCTATTTAGTTAAAAAGAATTTTTTATGACTAGTTTTGTTTACCTTAATTTTTGATTACAATTATCACCTCTGTTCTTAAGGTGAAAGACATTTTAAAAAATATATATATCCAACACATTGATTATTTTCTTAAGCCTTTCTAAAATTCTTAATGACTTGTCATTGTAAACACATATACCTCCCTTTTCAAAAAAAATTTAATGTACTAGTAATACAGACACAGCTTAAGTTTCTTTTTCAAACAGAGTTAATGGTGATTATAATATATTTTGGAGCAATACTTTGTTACTCTGGTAAATCTGTACATCATATGCTTAAAAACATTTTTGCTGTGTGTGTCATTTTTAAAAGAAATCTTAGTTTACAAATAAGATTTTTAAATTTTTATCAAGTTATTGTTAGCTGTGTTAACGTACTTGATATTCAATCCCCCCCTCTTGCCAAAAAAGTACATTACACGTTTTAATTGCTTACAAAAAAATAAACAAATAAAAGCACTCTTTAGAATCCGGTTGTTTTTAAAGAGCCTATCAGCGGATGGCAATGTCTTAATCTTTGCAATGCGGAACATCATGTGTAAGAATTTATTTTTACTCAGTACTTCCTTTATTAAAACTTAGTGCGCTTTTTTCTTCATCTTCCGCTTCTGAGTAAAAGACAGTTTCTTGTTGGACGTTATGACCTTCCTCTTCTTAGAAAGAAACCTGTTTATGGTATGACTTTTTTGGCTGTTTTAATGGCGGAAATTAAACTTGCATCCGCAGGTGTGTGAGGCTTGTTTCCCTCTTTATCTTGTTTCCGATGTAACTCTACGGTGTGCAGTTGCGTAATTACATTCTTTGCGTGAGGACTATGGCTTGACCCTTGCCGAGGCCTTGGCTTGCTCGCGGAAAAAAATAGTTCTGTTGTCGAGTGTTTTTGAATCGCTTCAGAATTTAAAATTCTAGTCAGTTTTATGGGTCACTACTATTTGAAATTTTTAAGTGACGGAATGTGGATGAAGTAATTTTGAGTTATTCGTGATGATTTAATACTTTTTTGTTTGCTTTGTTGAATTATTTTAGATTGAAGAGATACCAAGAAAAAGCGGGTCGTCCATAAAAGTCAGTGGACAATTACTTGAACACAGCATCAAAAAACAAATTTGAGGTTTAATGAATATATTAATAGTTGCAATTAATTGAGTAGAAAGTAACTTCATGAATAATTAGTTGATACGGAAATTAAGATAACAATATTCAATAAAACCTTCTTAATGTTGATCACACGTCCACACTAACTGTCTCCTTCAAATGACCTAATTTTCTCGAACCAGACATGCACCACATGTGCTCAATACTGCAGGCCTACCTCTCTATATTGATCATCTCTGTAAATTATATCTTGTCCATTTGGACTGTGATGTGCAATGTTAATTACTCTCCGTAGTTTGACTAGTAGAATTCATGGTACATAATGCTATAGAAGGTGTGGATTTTATTTTCCAATTCAACTTTTTTTTCTCTTTAAAATAAACTTTTCCCTTACCTAAATTGTTATTCTTGTTCTTGCTTTAGTGAAGATTTGAATTGTATCTTTAATTTTAAGCCGTGACAATAAAAGTTATGCTTATAAATTGAAATTGAATAGCTTTAAACTATTTTATACGGTATAAGAAACTCAAATCTTTTCCAAAAGTCTTGTTTTCCTTAATGATTCCTAGTATTATAATGTGTGACTCAAGATACTAATTTTTTTGTATTATACACAGACTTTATTACCGCGTGTTTGGATTATGTTTGTTGAATACTTAGTACGTTTAATCTGCATTGAAAATTTGACAAAAACACGAGTGTATAATATGCAATTTGTATATCAACAAATCAAAATAATAAGCTGCTATTTTTATTCTAAGCATCTTTATGCATTCACTAGTCTATTATTATCACTGATAGGTGATCGTGTTTTAGATGTAATTTTCTACAATTTGTACCCAGATTTTACTGTTGCTATGATCTATAAAGCGCAAATGTCAGAAAAATAAATCCAAATAGTGATGTAAACTTGACGAAAATATAATAAAGTATACCAAGAAATCATTATAATAGGCTGCTATTTTTATTTTTTAAGTATTTGCTACCATACCCGATTGGTGACTGTGTATAAATGTTCTTTCCTGCAATTTGTCTCTAATTTTTACTGTTGCAATGAACTATGAAAAGTAAATGTAAGAAAAATAAATTGAAATAATGATGTATACTAGACGAAAAGGAATAATGTACGAGTATATTAACAAATCCATGTAATAGGCTGCTTTTTTTTATTTTAAGTATCTTTATACATTTACCACTTTGCTACAATCCCCGACAGGTGATGCGTAGATATATTTTCTTCCAATTTCCCCCAAAAATTTACAGTTGCAATGAAATGTGAAACGTATATGTAAGAAAAATAAATTGAAATAGTTATGCGTATATTAGAGAAAGAGAGAGAGAGAGAGAGAGAGAGAGAGAGAGAGAGTTTTAAATAGGCGAGCACATGTATGTTATAAGATAGTCACTAATATATTAGCAATGTAATAAATTGCGGATATTTTCTTTGTAATGTCTGCTGTACATGTTGAAGTGAATAATTATTTTAAAATCTTGGTTATTAATCTATCAACTGTGAAAAATAGTACTATATTAGTTTTGTTATCATATTTAATCAAAGAGTAGATAATTATTTTATTTTATTTAACTTATATCTCTCATTATTACTCCACTATTAATGTTTTCTTTCTATGAATGTGTTGATAAGACAAATTTCAAAAATGAATTTTAAAAGTGCTAATTTATATCGACAAAACTTTCTTGTAAAAAGTATCGCTTCAAATTTCTTAGATTTTATACAATTCTGTTTTATGTCAAATTTTAAAATAAGCATACTTTTAAATTAGAGATAAATTTGGAATTTGAAAATTTTGAATTCTTTTGGGGGAAAAAAATATCGTTTTATATGCGTTGTTACACAGACTTTAATTCACAACGCCTATCGTTATTTGTAATTTTACTATATTTTAATGCACCTCATTTAACCATTCGAAAGCGAAATTTAAAGAGACTGAATAATATATGAGGAGCTTTAAAGCATAAAAATAGATAAAAGAAAATAATGGATTAAACACGGGAAATCGCTATCTGCTTGTGATTTAATGATTCGATCGACTGAAATGGGCCCTCTTATCTCATTATAGCAAAGAGAAAAATTACTCCTCTTATCTACAGGAAAATATTTCATTTCAAAAGGTTTCTCTTTTGACTCAGTTTACTTTGAACTCGGCGAGTATGCATTTTTCTTAATTAATGCTTAGAATTAAATGAAAGGGACGTCACTACACAGCTCCGGACCATACTTCACAGTGAGGAATGTTTCTCGTTTTTCTAATTTAATCTTCTTAAATTTTTGTAATTGCTCTGTTGAAAGTTAAAGACGCGCTTGAATCAATTATAATGATTTACTCTGCTTTCGTGATGTGGTTCTTCGCTTATTCTTGGATGTGATGCAATAAAGTGGCTAAAAGCATTTTGTTATTTCTCTTTCTTCTCTTAAAAATGTACACGCTTTACTCGGAAACAGTTCTTATTATTTGACTTCGCTCGTTTCCGAGAATATTTCCAAAGGAGTTTTAGTTTTATAAAAAAATTCGTTTCCTTGTTTATTCCTCGAAGAAATGCTGAATTTAATATCATGTTTTGATTTGACTTTAAAGTTGCTGAACTAAAAATGACTTTAACTATGAAAAGTCTTATTCGAATGCAGCGCAATTTTAATTTTTTTCTTATGTGTATAATAATAGAGAGAAAAAGTTATTTGGATGCGATCTTTCATAATTAAGTTTTCGTAAATACTTGTTCATGCGCGTAAAATGAAAGTTTAATATGCAAATATCTCTAATGAATAAAAGTGACTCCTAGAATTTTTTTTCATTGATTAAATTGATCGATACTTAAGTCAAAAGTTCTATATATATAGATGCATGCTGCAAGAAAATTTTAAACAGCTAGTCAACTATAAAAGAAACTACATCAGTTTTTTTTTTCTTTCAAAGTATAATAATCACCGGAAGGGAAGTTTTGGAAATCTTTTGTTTAAACTTCATGAAAAAAGATTAAATTAAATATCTTCGAATAATTAATCGTTAAAAATATTTTTAGTCTTTTAAACAGAATCTATAATTAAAAATCTTGATTTATGAAACTATCTGATGCAATACCCAGATAAATAGCTATTATTGTGGAAAGTCTTTATTATTAGAACCGTTTACAAAATTATTTTTAAGAAAAGGAGGATAATAGTTAATAAAATAGTTATATAAATAAAATTAAAAGGTTGGTGATTTTTCTTCCAAAATGGATAGTTCGAGAATTCGAAAGCTATATCCTACACATTCTATCTTTGCTTTTACACTGAAGGAGAATAAAATATCCTTGAAAAATAAAACTAATATTTAAAGCATATAATAAAAATATGTGTTTTGTCTGCATCTAAGACTTCAGAAATGCTTTAACAATAATCAGTTTAATATTATTTTGAAATTAAATGAACTAATTTCGGGAGATTTTTGAGCTATTAAAATTTAATTCCGATGCTTCGTCCAAGTTAGTGAAGTTGAACCCTAACTTCGCAGTAATAATTTTATTGAAACAAAAAATTTTCGCCCAACCGTACTTCCACTTTATACCCATAGTTGATTTTATTTTCTTATCTGTTATCTCTTAACTCTTCATGTCATCAGTTACTCAATCTTCTTATTTACTGCATCTTATCTGTAATTCTTCATTTCTTTTGGTGGGTTTTTTTACATACAGCTTTCTCCTTTTTTCATGACGTTGTAAATATTATGACTGGAAATTTGATGTTTTATTTATTTATAAATCCAGCGTGGTTGTGATAATACGTTGGAAATTAGATTTGTGATTCAGTTGCCCAATTTTAAATTATGTCTATTCTGCGTTGTCTGAAGATAGTTTATGGCTGTAATAATATTTTTTTCTCATTTTGATGTCTGATATGAGTAAGTTTAAATTAATATTAATTTTTTCGGAACAAATCTTTTCTCTAAATATCATTAAGTGCTTTTTTTTCGCATTTCTGTAGAAATAGAATTTGTTATCGTTCTCTGGTTTTTTTTTTAAATTTTATTCAAATACATTTTGTTGTATTGAAATAATATTTTGAGAATTTTCAACCACTGTCAGATAAAAATTAAATTTAAATCTGATATATTTTGTTATATATATATATGCAGGCCTATTTTCCTTTCTTTTCTAATCACATAGGTAATGAAAAAACCGAGTGTTTCTGGTGTATGAGCTTTAATCCAACACAGAAGAAAAATCCAATATTCAAGCAATCATAATAATAATAAAAAAAAGATTATACTTTTTACAGAGACAAATACCACACAACTACAAAAACTTTAACACAAACCTACAAATACTCTCCCCTTCCCCCTTTAACACCAAATTTAGCAATACTCTCTATATCAGAGAAAACCAATATTATTGCAAAAATCTTTTTAAATTCAAAGGGAAATTTGCAAAGAAATTTTTTTAAACGTATCCATTTTATAGTAAATCTCTTGTGTTTTTGATTCGATTCTAATATTTTTCTCAAAATTGGGTTGTAAATTAAATCCCTAAGGATAAAAATAAGGCAACTATATGAATCCCGAAAGAGAAAAGGCATCTTTTATCATAAATGTTGCATTCAATTTTATTGTTTTCTAATTTTAAAGAAATTCCTAAATATTCCGTTTTATTTAAATATTAGTTTGCAGCAATTTTAAATACTTTGGATAAAAATAAAAAATAAAAAGATTTAATATCGTTATTATTATTATTATTTGTAAGAAATAACATTATCAATATATCTTAATATTCTAAAATTATTGCAATCTTAGAAGTTATCTTTAAAAAAGTGTTCATTCCCTGATATATATGATGTACATAGCCTGTACATCAGGCTATGTACAAAAATGTACATAGCCTGATATAAATATTGCCTGAACAATTACTTGCAGGACTACCTTGTGGTACATTTTTAATCTGTTTATAAATCTTATCTGAACAGGAAATCACTACCAATTTTAAAAATATTTATTTTGATTTGTACTTCAAAATTGTTTGTTGCATCTAAACTCAGAACAGGGCAATCTATTGTACTGTAAAGTCTTAAATAACGAACCGAATTTGATTGCTGGGTTAATATTTAATTTACTTTCAAGTTAAAACTAAATTAGCATGAATAACAGATGTAATAAACACAGTTAAGTCTTATGAACTTTTTAAAGAAAAAGAAAAAAGTGTTGATTTCGTTTCAGCCTGTTGGTATGAAACACCTTACCTGCATACCTAGCCTGAAAATTTTGCGCTATGTGTGTAACATCGGCTATTTCAACTTCTAACATTATCACAAGCTTTACTGATTGTGAATATATATGAGGGATATTGGTTTGTACGTCGAAGAAATGGACGTAAAGTCCGACGTAGAGCGTTTTAATACATTATGTGATTCTTGGCTACCTAATGAAAATCACAAATTTCCGTTTATTGCGCTAAGAAAGAAAAATAATTCTTTTAAGTTACATTGGATTAAGGAATTTCTGTAGTTGTCCTCAGTCATAAATTTGGTGGTAGTTTTTGTAGACCGCATATGTTTTTAGGGGCGACAGACGAAGATCGAATGATTTATCCTCAAGTACGGATGCTAGTTTTGGAGAATTACTTTTGTGGAAATTTTTTTGGATACTTATCACAAAAAGTTCACAATGTAATGGAAACTTTCAATTTTTAATCAATATTTGCTAACATACTATGTATTTTAAGAATAATTCGTTTTTTACCAATTATATCTGCCTCTTCTGAAAGGTTCTCTAACCCTTTAGAAGGTATAAAAACATTTTTAAGACCCACAATGGCTCAAGCGAGGGTGGTTCCTGAGGTGTCTATATAAAAAAGTTGGAATCTTTGGAAGAGGAACACTCGTAATTACGATTACCTTTGATTTAAGCCTTTAAATGATTTCCTATGTCCTAGGGCACTTCAATAAATATTGGTATAAGTGAATAAATTAAACTTTTAGAAACGTGATTTTGTGCTTCATTTGTCAATTTTTTTTCTGAATCCGCCTCTCTCTCTTTCCACACACACACACACACACACACACACACACACACACACACTTTTTGCACACACACGCACACACACACACACACAGTTAATATGTATGTATATATATATATATATATATATATATATATATAAGAGGAAAATCTCCAGTGAACCAAAATTATTTCATATTTCTTTTGAGATGATTTTCTATGCAAAGGAAACAGTTTTGGAATAAAATGAATTGCTCTGACTAGATATTGAGTTTTCATTTCATTTCCACTCTGTTAACTTTGTAACATTGAACTATTGCAATTTTCTACTTACTGCCATTTTATATAGTGAATTGCATAAAATAAAACTTCGACCCAACCCAATGATATGTGATTTACCCAAATTACATAATCTAAAAAAAATTAATGAGTGGAATAGAAGAAATACTCTCACATATTTGGAAGCAAATAGAGTATAGAAATAGAAAGTAAGAAGTTGAGGGTTGTGGTTAGAGGACTAACAGCGAGTAGCAATTGTGGACGTGTGCGAATATACAACGATAGCTGACTGGCCTTTGAGAAGAGCCATTCTAAAAGGCCAGTCAGTGAACATTCATCGTTTTACTCACTCGAACCACATGTTTCTGGAATTCGAACAAATGGGTAAGAGATTGAAATGGTTGTTATTCCAAGCAAGGTTTCAGTCGCGTGAATGGTTAATTCAGAGAGAGAGAGAAAGCAAATATAGCACAGTAATAGGATGAAAATAAAATATTTGAACTAATGTTTGACTGTTCCATCGATTGATTGTGAATTTCTTTTACTTTACTTTAATTTAAAAATTATTTAATATTTCATTCATGTCTATTGGAATGAATAAAAAAAAAAAGTTTTTTTTTTTTTTTTTTTTTTTTTTTTTTTTTGCTTTGCTGGTCATTGTTATATTTTGCTTCTATTTTTATTGAATCTTTTTAAAGATAATTAAGAGGAAATACTTTTGGACCTTTTTTTTGTCATGGTTACTCGTATTATAAAGAATTTATACATTTGTGACTTACTAACGTTAATATACATATATCAGTTAAAAATAACTAATTTATGAAATCTTTTTAATAGAAAGAAAAATAATTTGTGTATATATATTTTGTATCGTTTATATTGTTTCAGAAAAGATGGAAATTTTTTTGAATCTTTCAGATAAAAATAATTTTTTATTTTTCAAAAATGCTTAGGAAAAAATATATAAATATTATTTTCGGTAGCACATTTCGGGTCGCATGTCCTGTTTGTCATTTAGTGCAAGCTCATCAAATAGGTTCAACGAAAGTAAGAGATGTGACACTAATGTTCTTGACATGGTTGTTACCTGTGCTTGGGTACTCAAGTCTAAAAGGTTTCACGACAGCAGGTTCAGTTTTAGAAATAACCCCCTTCTGTTAGTAAGATGCGCATGCGCTTCAACCCCAGACGAGGTTCAAGGTCAACAGAAAATGAAGGGAGAGGGAGAAAAAGATGAACTCGTCTCGACCTACATAAATTACAAGTTTCTCTACGTTCTCGTTTTCTTTTTTTCATTCATTTTTATTTATTTCTACTTTTTTGCATTCTTCCCCTGGCGCTTCTGCGGGTTTCTCTTACAATTCAGAGAAGGGGAAAGATGTTTTCTTACTGGGGAATTCATTTTACGATGTTGTTGTGTTTTTGTGGTTTTTGTTTGTGTAGATAATGTTAATAATACGTTTGCATTATGTCGGGGTTTCTTTTGAAACAACTAAATGTTTAGTAAATAGCTTAATAATTTAAGTAGTATCTTTTTTTTTTATTTGAAAGTTACATATTTAAATAAGATCTCAAAAATTTATTTTATGGAGACAAATTTTGTATTTTGTACTTAGGAAGCACCACCTTTAAAATATAACATTAATTTGGATTATTATGAATTATTAGGTTCATTAAAAATTTCTTTCTTTCGAATAAATGGAAAAGTTGACAGCAGTCAGTCATGATAAAGTTAAAAAATAAAAAAATAAAAATTATTTTGTTTATTAGATGGATTATTGATATAATTACCTATTCTGTGTTACTCTTTCCCAATATAATTTATGCTACCATTGATGAGAAAAATTAAGACTGCCAGTTTCTTTTTGCAATCATTTTGAGAAAAGTTAGAATCAATAAATTGGTGTTATACATTAATTTGATTTAAATATTCATAAATGTGTTTAAATTAATTTTTTCGAAATGTTTTAGTTTTACTTCGCTATTGAGAGCTTAAAAAAATATTTATTTAAAACGGTTGCAAATCTAATTTTATTTTACAGTAATCTCATTACATTATCTATAAAAAATTTTTTAAAGAATCTCCGAAATTCAAAAGAATTTTTACTGGCATAAATGAATATCTTATATCAATGGAAGATTGGGTAAAAAGATATTTAATAATGAGAGTAGATAAGTAATAATAAGATATTGAATTAAAATCTTCATTTAAAAGTAAACATCACATAATAAAATTTTCCGCGCTATTTACTTAAATCCGATTTTGTTAGAAAGAAATAATGAAAGATTATTAATGTTTACCGTGATTGGAAAACTCTACTGTTGAGTTTTTAAAATCGCTTTTTTGAAAGAAATATTTTTTTAATTGGAATTTATAGTTCCAAACTTGTTTAAATGAGAATACTTTTCTTCTGTTCAGAAAATTTTTAAGAACCTTAATTAGATGAATTTGTTTCCATTTTAAAAGTTTTCTATGAAAAGAGGATATTTTTCCTCTATTGTAACTAATATGGTTGAGATTTAATGAGATCTTATCCGGAACTTTAATTGAAAATTGAGCTTAAAATGTATTTCTAAGTAAACAACTCAGTGTGCATTCTCCATATAAAAACTTAATTAAAGAATCTGTTTGCAATTTTATTTGGTTATTTAATAAATGCTGAGATTAAAATTGTTTGGTAAACATCTGCATTTTATGGAAAGTGGTAATGTTTGAATTAAAATAAAATCACGACAGAGAGAGAGGAATTTAAAAGATATCAATTGAAAAATTGAATATATATATATAATAGTTTATATTCTAATAAAATGAGTATCTCAGTACGAGCAACTTGTGTTTGTGAAAATAATTAAACTAAACTAAAAATTTATTTATTTCATAAGTTAAAAATATTCTGCTGAAAATTTATAATGCTGAGTGTGCATCATGAGTAATTATAATGAGTAATATAAAGAGTGCATCAATATAATTAGATAAATGATTATTTATAATGTATATGACGAATTATTAGGTTTTTTTACGTTACGTAATAGCTAATATTATTTTGAAAATTAAAAAACAAATCATTAATTTTATTTCTTTTGCGCATTATTGCTTTAATGAGCTAACATGAGACAGTTTTAATGCTTGAAAATTAAGAAATTAATGATCGGTCAACTATTAAATTTACATCGTTTATAACATTATGTGAAAATTTTAAATTGATTTATTCTTTTCTTCCTTATTAAAAAAAATCGAATTCAAATAATTGATTATACTTAAAAGTAAGTAGTAGTAAGTATTGATAGTGTTAGTAGTGATAATATTTATTTCCTTACATGTTGTAAATATTTTTCAATGAAGTTTTAAAAATTTAATTTTATTTTCTTTTAAAAATGTATGGTGGATTATGTTCCTTTTGGGCTGTGTCAATTTAAAAGTTTTTATTGGGAAAAAATACTTTTAAAAGTACAGTTAAATGTTATTGTCGCATTTGTTGGGAACAGAGACGGTCCAGAATATCGAAAAATACGTGATAACGGGAGAAAGAGAAAAAACAGATAAAAAAAAAATATACTTACTGAAAATCATCTTTATATTGAGTAAATTATGAATTGTATTTACAGAAGATAAAGACATCTCCTTTGAGAACAATAGAAATGTGCTACCGCACCTTGTGTAATTTGTCATTGGGGGAAAGAGGTTTAACTGAAGTTTCGTTGAATTTGCACGGAATATTGGTAAAGCCTTCCTTGCCCACTTTCCTTTAATGCGTCCATAGCTTTTCAAAGATTTGGGTGAAGAAAATAATGTTTCAAAATACATGGATGAAACAAATAAATGTTGTGGAAATTAGCTGATCGTTTCTCATATTAAAAAAAATCTCTTACAGACCCATTTGGGTTAACAGGGGATGCGAATTAGTGAAGCTCTACTGCGAATTTATTTAAGATTTGCGAGCAAACTGTAGCGTTTTATAACAGAATCTAAACTTAGAGTATTAAATTAAGATTTAAACTTTTAATTTTTTCCATAAAAATATAAATGTGTTATTATAACTATTTTTCTCTTATTTTAAGATTTTTAAGAAATTTTTAAAATTTGAAATATTACTTGTATATAGAGGTTTAACAGATATCAAAATCTTCAATCTGTCCTTTTCAAAATTTGATTATGTTCAAAAATCTATCAAGCAATGTATTTCTGAATTAAAGATTGGGTCGAAGTAGTTCTGAAGAAGGGTGGCAAACTTATGTCCTGGAACATTCAAGTCTGTTTAATAGCTTGATTTCATCAAGTATTATAATTTTGTATAAAAAAAAAGATTTGCTATTCATTGTCTAGCTAGGCCTCAAAAATCATCACTCCTGGTTTGGTGTGGTAGTTGGGAGAACGAATTGCCGTTTCAGGTGTTATTTGATGCGGTTGTTATTTTTAAGTATTTTCTGACTGAAATATCTTTTCATACAAAATTTAATACCCATTCTCGTCAGTTTCAATGCACTCTAAAGACACATTTGTGAAAAATTATATTCACGTGACTGCTATTGAGAACTTTACCATATGCTTAAATTAAAGATTTATACAATTCAGATTACAACTTTTGATATTTTCTAATGTTTCTTTGATTCAGTATTTATGATTGGTTTGCAAAGTTTTTGTTATTCAACAAAGGAAACCGAAGGGAAAAAAAAACGAATTTACTAAAAAAATTATATATTTCTACTTAAAAAATATTTCGCATTATCTTTCTTTTATCTCTAGACTCATTTAAAGTATTACCTTATTCTATTTATATCATTTAACGTAAAATGAACATAACTTAATGTATGCAGAAGACATTTAAATAACATTTCCCTTCTTTAAAATTCGTAATTTTATCTCCGTTATATACAATTACTTCAGTAAATTTTATTCCCCTACGTAAGAACACATTAAAAGTTTAATATTTAAAATTAATGGCTTAAAAAATTAACAGAATTCGATGAATATCTATATCAGAAATTAAATTGTCTTACTTAATCAAATTACTTTTATTTAATTTTAGGTTTAATCAAATTGCTTTTATTTAATTTCATTCTTAATCAAATTGCTTTTATTTAATTTCAGGCTTAATCAAATTGCTTTTATTTAAGTATTCACATCAATTTGTGTATTTTCTTAAGATATGATTTCGGAGTATTGGAATTTCATTGTGTCTTTGTCTGATAATTTAAGTTCAGCCAATTATAAATATATCTAATAAGGATACAATTCTCTTAAAATATTATATTTAAGAATGAAAAGAATTCCCTTTATAAATATAATTTCCAATTTTTGGAGGTGATTTTATAATTTTTAGGACTTGAATTTTTCAATTCAGACACTGTTAATTAACACAGACATAATATACATATCCTGTTGAATGAATTATAAAGTAAATTATAATTCGTTTTTAAAAATGATTAAGTTTGTTTTAGAACTTTTTTTCAGAAAGAAGTAAATAAATATAGACATTTTAGAATCATGTCTTTTTTACAAGTGTGGAGACAGCAAAATGAACACATCTTTACCTTTTTACAATATAATCGAAAGTAACCTCATCTTGCATGTAGTCCTCTCCCTCGACAGAAATAAAGCGCTCTACCCCCCTCCCCTCAAAGATGGGAAATGATTATCGACAGTTGAAGTTTAAAATGTACGCTATTCAGAGAGAGTATTAAATTGCTTATTAAAAAATTAATATCTCTCCGCAAAAAAAGTGTGTGTGTTGCAAATTCAAACAAATACTGAATACACCAAATAATAATACATTATCTCACAAATAATGAATACACCATGGTGGAAACACTTTGGGTATTATAATTATTTGAAGAAAATACATAAAGCAAACGTTATACAGAAATGCAAACTTAAATTGTAAAACAATCACTTATAAGAAATTTCACAAAAATTAAATTTATTCTGATTATTTTATTCAGAATAACTATTATTAATATCTGAATTCGAAATATTATTAACGCCTTTAGCATTATGAAAATTACAACCACTTTTACAAGCAGCAAAATCATTGCCGTTATCATTTACTAGCAGATCATCACAAAATATTTGAGAACCATATTTAAAAACACTATTTTTATTCACATAATTATTACAAATTAGATTTTCACTATTAATTTTGGTACTAATATAATCACTATGTTCAACATACAAATATTATCTACAATTCATATTATAAAATAAAAGAATTTCAAAATTCTGATAAACTTTAAATCTCAGGAAATCAATTAGTAAATAAAATTTTTAAACATGAAAAATTGATTAACACAAAATAATTTTGTGGTCCCGTGAAAATACTTTGTAATTTCATACACATTTTTTTTTGTTTTAACTTGAAACAAAAAATGCTTAACACAAAAATATGTCGCAGAATTGTGTGTTAAAATCAGTGAATTGTTTATCAATGTTCGCATTTTTTTGTATTTTAAATAAATATTTTTTTTTTACTTGTGCAATGACACAGAGAAATTGGGATATAAAGCATACATACCTCTATTACGTTTAAAATTAAGATGGAGAAAGTGCGAAACATTTTGAAAAGTATGCTCAGTTATTTAGATGTTCGTTCAAATTGCAAATGGAATAAATCGACAGCTGATATTAAACAAATAATTGATAATTGGATGCCGAGAAAACTCTGTTAAAAATCAGATTTCTTTTTCCTTTGGGAAAAAAAAGGCGTGTTTTATTGAATATAAATTTTAATAAGCGATTTTGAATTACTAATTTTGAAAACATTGTTGAGTTTTTTTTTTTTGTTTTTCGCTTGTAGGGGTTCATGCTAAAAACTATTTCAGTGCTCTCAGTTTTGTGTTAAACCATCATTTAATACGAATTTTTCGTGTTAAAACGTTTTTTGCTGTATATATATTTGTTCATAAAATTTCTCATCCACACTTCTCTGATGTTTTTTTTTTTTTTTTTAAGATTCATAAGTTGCGGTAAGAAAGACTGTAGGAAGTATCTGAATGATAGTATTTCATTTTTAAAGTACAATTTTTTTCTATTGCAAACTGGAATAAAGTCGAAAGGTTTAGTCTTAGTTTAATTTCCATTTTTTTAGGAATCTAAAAAAATGGTTTTATTTCCAGTTATTTTCCGATTATAGTAATTCATCGAAAAACAATTCTTTTAATGCTTTACGTAAAAAAACTAAAAGATGATTGTAAATATTTATTTCTACGTTGGAGTTTATGAATTGCAATAATTTCTAGTACTTTAAACCTCAATATCTAGATAAATTTTATTGTGATTTTATAATAATGCTGCTAATGTAATTCCTTTTAATTAATTAATGTAATTCCCTTAATTTAATGTACTCTTTAGAGTAATTAGAAATATACTTTTTTTTAAATTTTTCGTCTTTGTTCTGTTATTTTGCAAGACCATTCATATATAGAAAAAAAGTAGCATAAAAATGCTGCATCGCTATTATACCGTATATTATTTGAAACAATATCTACGAACATAGTTAAATTAAATTTAATTCTGATAAACTCGAGGTTAAGAATACTTAAACGCATGATATTTTGTATATAATGGCAGTAATGATACATTTTTTTTCTATTAGAAACCTTAAAATTATATGAAAATGGCATATTTTTGTATTTTATATAGTAATAAAACTAATGGTTATCGTGCAGAAAAGCATTAAATTTTTCTTGGAGCAAACAATTTACATTTAGCGGCTCAATTAACATATTGCAGATTAAAATATTTTAAGGTGAAAGCTGATGGAAAGACTCTACCTGGTTTTCATATAATAGATATTTTGATGCAGCCATAACATTTTTATTCGTAAATATAGGGATGTGAATAAACATGGGTGTAAAGGGGAGGCAGGGAATACACGGCCTTTCTTGTTACAGCTGTTCTATATTGCCTTTAGAATACTGGCCTTTTACCCCGAGTGCAAAAAAAAAAAAAAAAAAAAATCAGGAACCGTCCTTCTTTTCTTGTCTTCGATCTAGTCCATCGCAGTCCTAACACAGATATTCAGCGAAGACGACTTCATATTTTATTCCGGAGAAATGAAATAAAAAAAAAAAAATCAGTGACAAAAATGGAATGTCCGAAGTGACATTTATTGCGAGTGGGTTGCCTTTGGAAGCAAGGGGAGAAAGGGGGCTAGAGAGAGAGAAAAAAAAAAGAAGTGAAAATAAAATAAATAACTTTCGCTTCAGGAAATGAACTTGTCCTTACGTCTTACTTACACTCCCTCGCCCCCTTCACTTCACTTTAATATCTCCGGACTCATAAGTTTTCGCATTTGGAAACGTCATCTTTGGATGTAGAAAAAGAAGAATATATGAGGGGAGGACGAGGAATCAGGAAGTCGGTCTTCAAAAAATCCGAACGCCAGCAAAATGTGAACAAATTGAACTGTTATCGATCACGTTTCATCCATTTTCTCTATACTCCTCTCTTCGAATGATGATAGAGGAGAACCGGAATGAAAGAAAATAGGAAAAAGAACGTGTGAATTGCTAAGAGAATGGCTAGAAATTCAAGCGATTTTTCCTCAAAGCACCAGTTGAGTTGATCTGTTTCATAAAATGCAGTATTGGTTTGCTTTTTAGTACTTACGTTTTCTTAATTAGAAGCGTAGGCAAACGAAAAAAACAGGGGAAATCATAAACTGAATTGATTGTATGTAATGTCATTCTAATAAGTACTAAGAGGGTTGTTGGAGAGGGACCTTGTAGTTTTGAGCCACGGTCAAGTAACAAGGATGACACATAAACAGTAACCCATTCCCGAAATTATCCATGCCACTCCAACGTAATAACCTTAAGCCCCAATAGACAAAACGCTCACTAGCACGTTACAAGATAGGTTTTTTGTAGATTCAGGATTTGAACATATAATCCCTCGCTTATCGTGATTGAAGGATAAAATGAAATATCTGCATTAATCTATTGAAATTTATATACGATATACGAATGTGAAAATATACAGCTTAGAGAAAAATAAACATGAAAAAAAAATTAGAGGTGAATATGGGGAGGAAGGTAAAAATTATGACTTAAAGAATTACGCTATAATGCGTAGAGTGTTTGAGTTACATTGCAAAACTTTTCAGCAAATTAAACAAGAATATTTTTCTAAGTAATGAAATAAGAGTTTTGAAATTTGATTATAATTCCTTTGATAAATTTAGATGCTGTGATTTTTTTATAAACGTATTCTTAATATTTCTTGGATAAAAAACTATTTTAAACTATTTAGCTACAACTATTTAAAACTATAAAAATGTCATACAAGTCAAAACACTCCTTTAATCTCAATAAGATACACGTTTTAGTGAAATATTATTCAAAGCTTGAATTGAAATTGTTCAAATGAAACTCGTTTAACTTAAAAATGCCAAGGTCTTAATAATTTTATGCAAGTCTATTACATGTTAAGTATTAGTTTCGCATAATATTTTTACCTAAACCCTTCACATAAGTCAATTCATTTACTTCGTGGCTTGTCTATTACTTTATAGTAACACCTTAGAAATATTTGAATAATGAGATTTTCGAACTTCTCTATTGCATTCCGTATGATAAATTCGAATTTGTAGTCTTACGAATTCATTACGTCAAATATAAACTTGATTCAACTCAACGCCGTCCAAGCAACTTAATTCTAAAATCCTTTAAAACATGCATATGAATTCCCCATTGTGGCTCCAATAACATAGTTTCCTTCAACTTCTGTGAAACTGGGTCATTTGCATACTATCAACAGCCGGGCATTTGGAGACACACACTACATTTATCGTGACCCATCATTCCCCTAACGTTAAATCGAATTCCATCCCGTATAGTCTTCAGTTGTATATCGGTTACTATGGCGCCCACTCATGTTACTCCCAGGCTGTGATGAATTTACATCACCCGGTGTAATCGGCCATGCGAAGCAAGAAGTTATTCCCCGAGCTGTCGACTCGCATGGAAATGGCCCATAATGTTCCAGGAACAATGACTGGCCAATCCATACCTCCCCCTATCCGTAATGATTCATTGGAAGGGGAGCGATAGACTTAGTAAATCACTAGGCCCTCTGGTAACTAGTCAGGACTGGGATGAAAGACGTGCAGAGATCCAGGGAAAAAAAGAATGATTTTTCTCTGTAAAAGTTGTGTTTGTTCATGCATTTCGCATTGACGTGGTCCATTAGAATCAAACGGTCTCCTTCAATTACTGAGAACGAATGAAATAATGATAAATGATCATTTGTAATGTTAAATGAATTTTTCTCGAATGGAAAGAGTAATGTAATAATTTCATAACCCCTTTCACATAGAAGTCATAAAAGGTTCTATTATTTGTAATTTTTCTCATGTTGATTTGAATTATAAATAAAATGGTTCTGTGTTACTGTTGCAGGTAATTTCTATTGGAATGAGTAATGTATTTTTTAAAAAGTCGTTTCATTAGCTTGATCAATGTTTTAATAATTGATTTGATACGTTGATTCCCTGTGAAACGTATGGAAATAGAGATATTTGAAATTGGTTTGGAAATATGTATCTTAGTTAAAAGTTAACTATAAAAGTTAGCAAAATTATTGAACCTATATTTCACCAAATAAAAAGTAATTATATTTTTTCTAACAATAAATGCCGCAGATATAGTCATGACAAAAAGCATTAAAAATTTGCCTACTATAAAAGGATTTTTTTAAAAAAATTTAATGAAGGAATTTTAATCTCCACTTTATATTTCTAAAAAAAGAGGAGGCAAAATTATTTGTATTGGTGAAGAGTGAGAAAAAGAATAGATGATCAATATAGTTTAAACTTCCCTTTTAAATGACTCATATACTTACTCGCAAAATATATGCTTCTTAAAGACCAATTCAGGATGAGTAGATCCGATAAATCTTGGCATAGCCAGATCTTCATGTCGGGTAGGTGTCTAAATAGCATTAGTTAAGGTGGGTTGAGTATCGAATTCAGTGTTAGGGTTAATTTTAGATATTGTTTTAGAAATTTAATAGAACAATTTAAGCATACATATCAAAATCAATATTAATTTTATGTTAGAAAAATGTGATCTAAGTCAATTATTTATCACTTTTCTTAGTTATTTATTTATTCTACTTCTTATTTCAGTAGGAAACCTAATGAAATTTTTTAAGAAATTCTTATTTTACTTTATTTCAAGGAAATTTATATTATGTATTGAGAAATTAGTATATATTTTTAATAAATGTTATTAAATGTGGTGGAAATAAATTAAACACATATACATAATATTTCACGATAAACATTCATAAATATTCATAACATTTCATTGTCCTACAGGTTTGCTTAGCATAACTATATTTATCATTATTTTGTTTAAAAATTTCTTTATGAATCTGAAGAAAATCGAATCGGCTAGCACTAATAAGTGTAACATACTTTGGGTATATATTTGGCTGGCATTAGACAATCTTTCAGGTATGAACTAAGGGGATCAAAAAAATTAATGTAATTGAAATTAGAATGGGAAATCTTACACTTTTAAAATTTCAAATATTTTTACATCCTTTAAAACTAATTAAATCAGTTTCTTCATCGTCTATTATTAAGCGTTTGTGTTTATACCATTGCTTTTGAAGGGTGTATACTTTTCTGTGGAGTAGGTTTTAAATATTTTACTTTTAAAGATTCATCTAAAGCCCTCCAATTTCATAAAGTGTAGCTTCTCCCCCTTAGAACAAATACATTTTTAGATTTTATGTATGAAAAGCACGTCTTTTGGTAAGTTTTTTAAATGCTATAAAATTAACTTGCCTTCATCATTCATGAAAATAACTTTCCTTCGTTATATTTTAATCCTCTTCTGAGTAAGGAAATTTCATTCCCCTCATATCTCTAGATGTTTGACTACCTCGATTGTACGTTTTAATTTTATTCGTCTTTCATTCTTTTAAAAAAAAAAAAATCAAAATTCAAGACAGAAAGAAAATGAATGTCTACTGGATTTCTGTTTATGATAAAATTCTCTCTTGTTCTTCGCTTAATGTCACAGGACAAGGTCAGTGTTAACCACCATCGCTTTTTTTCTGAGAGAATTTCCGTGGCCATGAAAAATATTTCCATGATCTTATTTCACGATGAACTGAATGAAAACTCTTCTATGAAAAAAACAATTGTTCGGGAAGCGGAGAATTTAAAGATTATCAAGCTATTTTAGAAATTTCGCAGTTTTTGTCTTGTTTTCAGAATAGTATTATTAAAGTATAATAATCTTGAAAGTCGTGGACATAAATGTTCTAATCATATATTTGAAAAAATATTTTTTGACAGACACACATGTTCCGTATTTTGAAATAAAAAATAATTACGAAAACTTAGTTATGCTTGTAAAATCTGGTATCAGAATATAAAGATGGTTAAGCTAAATTAATCTCAATTTTATTGATATATGAAATGAAATTTAAGTTTAAAAGAAGAAAATTCTATCTCAAAGGAAAACTTTTTTTTTGTCAAATTAGAAGTGTAATCCAAAACATGCTTCAAAAATTTGTAATCACGATTCACATGGATTTCAAATATTCCATCTCGAGTTTTGCTATCATTTTCTGTATGGAAATAAATGATTAATTAAGTTAAAACTTATTTGAGGTTTTTAAAATCTTTGCTTTTGATATCGTCATGGCAGCTCATATATTTACTAGATATTTATGTTCCATATAAATATCAAGCGAATTCGATATTCATAACATAAATACTTTTTCAATATCCGAAGTTAAATCAAAGCAGATAGGCAATTCCCTCTATCGTTTATTGCGTTCCTATTCCTCTCGGAATGCCTCCCTATAACGTCAGTGCATTCCATTCCACTTAATAGAATTTCTTTTGCATCGCGTCGTTCTCTTCTGCCATCATTCCTACATCTGGTGACGTATTGATCGATGGAGCCGAATCTGAGTAGAGGAATATTTTCGCATATTTTGACTACTATCCCTTAATAGTGAATACTCATCCATCAATATGACGAGCACTGGCGCTCTTTGATAAATGCTTACAACAATGCATTTCAAAGACGAATAATGGAATGGGAGTTTATTATGGCTCTGTATGATGGCCAGGAGGAAGACAAGGCGTCTATATATTCGAATTAATAGTTCTAAATTCCCTCTCATGTGCTTAGAGAGAGTTTAATTCTTCTTAAATGACAGTTGCAACTGTTTAAAAGACTTAAATTACGAGTTAGAATATTATTCTTCTTGTGTTGTTCTTCTCTATTGTAATATTTTACTACATTAAACTTCCGTGTGATCCTATATTTTTAATCATTTTTATTTCAATTACACCATCATTTAACGATTGGAGGCATCGCATTTATTGAAAAATAGCTTCTACTAAATATTTTGCAACATCTAAACGAAACATTTATAACCATTTTACTTAGAAATAATAGTTAAATGAATTTAACATCCCGTACGTATTCTTATGTGCAATGAAGATTGAATGTTTAAATGTAACTTTATGACCACGTGAATATATATATATATATATATCTTATTTACACACATACATACATGTGTATGTGTGTTCTTGTTTGAAAGTTGGTATTATGGTTTGGTGTCTCATGTAAGTTTTTGTAATATTTTTTAATCTAGTTAACTTTTTATTCAGATTATTTAGATTTTTGGAACAGTTGGAGAAAATCTTTGTCTTCATATATTTATTATATTTAATGCCTTCTTCAGCTTTTTTTTTTGTTTTGAATTTATGGAATTTCCATTTTCTTTATAATAACTTTATGTTGGTGTACAAAATGTTTTACCTGCAATATTTATTTTGCTTAGTACCTGTAAAACATTTTTTAAGTAAATTCTAGCCAAAGCAAATAAATGTTGTTGTTCACCAATTTCAAACCATCCAAAAATGAATCAACTGTAATTAATGAAATGGAAAATTTTAATAACATCTGAATTAGCGTAGAAGTACCTATAAGAAATGTTGATAAATTTTCTGTTAGGGGCTTGGATAGGGATGTCACACCTGCTGAAACAAATAAAGGGAGAAAGAAACCTTGTTTCTCAAAGTTCTGAAGAAGAATCGAAGGGCTGATTTTTATTAGTGTTTTTTTAAGTTTTGTAATGGATATAAAAGTTACTAAAGTTTGAATTCTCTTATTATTTTGATTCGTCAGATTCATCGTTAATTTTTGTTTATGTTTTTGTGTCAAATATTATTAATATGTGTTTGCACGTTTTATTTCCAAAACATAAATCTAAACAAAAAACATTGAGCATTGAAACATAATCATAAACATTAATTTTCAAAACATAAACACTAAAGTTTTGAGAATTTAAAAGCAAATTTTCTTCCCTCTTTTTTCATGTAATCCTGATCTCATTTTACACGGTTTACAACAGGGTTGAGTATGTCTTTCTATTTTTTTTATTATGAATTCAGTTTCTCGTTTAACATACTTTCGGCTCGCACTATTTTTGGAAGAATATATCTACCATGTAAATCAAGGGATAGATGTATATATACGCAATATACAATGAAATAATTATATCTGTGGGAGCTGAAACAGACCAGAGTTAATTTGTTAGAACTGCCAACTGTGTAGTCTTCGTCAATCGGCCATGGTTCAGATCTCCGAGGTCCTTTGCCAACAGACTTTGTGTTGCTTCTAAATGCGACGTTGATAATTGATCAATGAATTTGTTAGTTAAGTACTGTCACAGAGTCATTTTTTATAATTTTGCATAAAACAAATGGTTTTTTTTTGTAGTGGAAGAGGACATAAAAAAAGCGTTTGCAAATTAATTATTAATATTTGAATTATTTATTGTAATGTATTTAAAGTTATTATAAACCTTGATTAGTAATTAAACGTTTCATTTACAAATGCAGTTATAAACATTTGTAAATAAAATGTTTAACAATGAGAATTATTTCAAACTTTATCAAAGTAGACAACTTGAAAAAGAAAACCACATCTTTATTTTAAATTTATTGTATCTTCTTTTAAATTGTTACAAAAACTCACTTTATTTTTGTAATGTTTGTAGATGACGTCTAATTCTCTTTGCATATATTCTAAAATTCTTGAGTTTTTATATATGTGAAATAAACATATGCGTTTATGCTTAGTGCTTGATGAGAAACTAAGGTGTATTTTCAATTATCGGAGGATAATGTGATTTTTACTTCAAAATGTCTGCTACTTGTCCATCAGAGATATCCATTTTAAAAATTATTTTTATGAAATTAATATTTTATAACAACTATTATTATCATTATTTTAAAAGCAGAAACATCTGTTATTTACTGTATACTATAAAATAAAAGTTAAGATGTTCAATATGTACTCATATATTTCAAATATACACATAAAATTATTTTTCTGCAACCGATATCTTCATTGGAAATTCGTCTGATCTACTGACATTTTTTTTCTGCAGCGTTTCTAAAATAAAATACCTTTTTGTGTTGAAGAAGGTGATTTGACCCTTTTTATGAATTGAAAGCCCTGCCATATCATTGTTGTAACTTGCATTAACTTTACAAAAGACGCTGTGACCAAGCTTGTCAAAGGTCACCGTTATTCACCTACTACAATGTGAAAAATGAAAAAGCAAAAACTCAATTGCGCAGCCTTTGAATACGGATACGTGCAGTGAAATAAAATATACTGCTCTTGTTGCTCAGATTCGTAATGAGACTTGTGATCTTACTACAATGAGAGTTGGATGTTTTCCAAATAGTTTTTCAAAAGACAGGAAGTCTTATGTCCAATTTAATCCTTTAGTCATTTATGTCCAATTTGCATTTCATTGCTCACAGATAGGGGTATAATAATAATGAAAAAAAATAAAATAATAAATGTATTAAGTGGGATGTTAAAAGTTTTGCTATATAGTTTCTTGTCACTGTTATTATTATATATCTCTTAAAGTTTCATTGTAAACTTCCGTTACGTTTTAGTTGCCATTCTGTTAAATAACGAGTTCCAAACCGCAAATTTTAGTTATTTACGCGCAGAAATTTTTCTTCAATTTTCGTTATCAAGTAGAGAAAATTTCAACTCGTGTCATTATTATAATTGTATTTAAATATTACAGAAAATATTTTAAATAAATTTATTAAAATATTAATTAAGTAATTGCAGGAAGTAAAAAGAAAGACATGTCTGCTTTTATTATCTGCCTAAACTTGTATTGCAAAACAATGCTTTAAAATAATTGTATACTTTAAAACATATTTCGCGACATATATTAAATGCTATTATCTTAAATTGCAATTGAAAAAGAAAAAGTGAAAAGAATCAGAAATTACATCGAAAGTATTATGTAATAAATTTCCAATATGTACTTACAAAATGTTAATTCCAGAAATAAGAGAAGTACATGTTTACCACTATCATCTTAATTTTCTTATTCTGTAAATATCAAAACAGTAATTGTTAACATAATTTAATTTTTAAATTTCTTGCCACCATCAAGATCGATTGTTAATTGTTTATATTCAGCTAAAATACATACCGTTTTTCATGTACCTTTTACTATTGTAAAAGAGACAATAGAGAATAATTTATTAAATTTTTGTCTGATGAATATTTTTGTGCAAATAAATATTCATCTTGAAATTCCAAGTTTTATTTTCAGCCTTTCATTAAGATTTTTTTTTAAAAAAATTATTAAAAGAAGCAATCTTTTTAATATCTTTTTTAAAGATATTAAACTTGAAGCAGTTTGGACTAAAAAAAGCATTCTTATAACCAATATTTTGTTACATGATATTATATGGGCATAGTTATAAGATATATTAATCAATTTATTGAGACAAATATACTTTTATCCCACCCTATTTCTTCTTTCATTTTAAAAGCACCATAAATATATTTTCAATTGATCTTGCTTTATTAAAAAAATTTGCAAGGAATGAAGGATCTTTTAAAAAATACGAAAAGAATGACTTGTTTTGCATTTCGCTGTAATTTTTTAAAAAAGAAACTTGTAATCTCACAGCAAAAAAAAATTTATATATACTTTTATTTTCAACATAAAATTTTTATTATTTAATCAATTCACTTCTATTGAATTTAAGCTATTTTTAACAATATTTATTCGAATAACATTATAAAATGTAGTTGAATATCCTGGAAAAATTTCTGCCAGTTGATTTCTATTTGCAAATTAAACTTAGCGTACTCCTATAAATTGATTTTATACTTTGTTTTTAAAACAAAGGTTATTGCGGATTTAAAAAAAACTATTTTTGTATTTACGCTATATAAGTCTCTTCAAATTGACTGCTTTTTGTACACTATCGCAAGAATACCCATCTTTCTGTAAAATCCCCAGCAAAAAGCGTCTGAAAAAAGAAATAGGTTATTCGGATTAATTTGAAAAAAATCTAGTGAGAATGAGAGAAACTTATGACTTAAATATTTTGAATGAGTATTTAATACAGATTTGTTATTCAGACTTGACCCATTCAAAATATTTTTTAATGTAATACAAAAAAAATTGATATAATTTTGATTTTAGTCTTTGTCGAGCTGATTTTGATTCATATTTATCTATTTTTCACTGATATACTACTGGTATTAGAATTCAAACTTATTCTGAAATATTCTTTGAAATATTCAAATTCAGTTTTATTTAATTTCAACTGTTCGTATGCTGAGGAGAATTTGAAATAATTCTTGAATATCATAATATATATCGTAGCATGAAATTTACTTTCATTTAGAAATAATCAAAATAAATTTATTCATAATTTCTTTGTAGGCATGGAAAGCGAAGAATAATACAAATAATCTATAGAGACTTTGAATCAGCGCTTAATTTTACATTTTCTATTTAAGAATGTTGAAGATTAATTATTAATAAAATTCGTTTTACTGTATTCATTTATAAACTGTCAAGGATTTCTTAAAATAGGAAGTATTCATGTTCTAGAGTCTTTAATAATAATATTATATAAATTTTTAAATATTCATAAGCTCGGGCTTAAAGAATAGTGTTTTTTTTTTAAAAAAATACTATCACTTTCGCTTGCGGTGTGTTACTTTTTTAAAAATGAAATGTTGAATAAAGTCATGGTATAAATATATGTTTTTTCATTTGTTGTTCTTTGGTTCTTATAATTAAATTACCATCTTTACTGATTTAATTTGCGAATAAATGAACGATTTACCATTTGAAACTCAATGTAAGAGTATTAACTGAGAGCCTTAATGAGGAATTAACTGTTTCTAATAAATTATTTTCCATTAATACTGGATGAAAGGAAGCATAGCTTAACTGATTTATTTTAATGGAAGGAATAAATTGAGAAAATGAAAAAAAATGTATTTTTGTGTTTCCTGAAACTAAATTTCCTTAAACTGAACGAAAGATTTTTGGAATATATAAAGAAAATTTATATGAAAGAAACGACATTAATACAAAATAACTTAATGATTTCTGAAAAGCTAATGACTGAATAAGTCCGGTGAATTTTTATTTACATTTCTCTTTAAAATTTCGCTTGGTTCGCATTTCAATGATTTAATTGCGTTTGGGCTAGGTCAGAGATAATAACCTTAATTTACAAAGTTTATTTTCACAGGGTGGATAAATGGCAAGTATTACGAGAGGAGGAAATCTAATTTCTTTTTACTTTAAATAAATTTTTGATATTTTTTCTTTTTTTTTTTGTAAAAAATAAATTTAATTAATTTACAACTAATGAAAAAAAAAATCTTTTTTTGTTTAATGATGTATTTGATTTAAACCTTGATTAATTATAAAAAAGATCTGATTTCATTTTTAATTTAAAGGAATTTTTTTTTTTAAATATCGTTTACCCTTTTTTTAAGAATTAATGATTGGAATTTTTTCAATGCTTAAACAACTTATAATACGGCCCTTAAGGTACCAAAAATTCTTATTTTTTATTGCATAAGTCGTACCAAAAGTTTATATTAGATAAATTTATTTACTCTCCCCCCCCTAGCTATGTAACAATATATAAATAAAATTTTCTTCCCTAGACATTGAAGTTATTTAAAATATACAGTGGAAAGTAATGTAGAATAACAGTATAGGAAGCATTACATACAAAACATTACATACATTTGCCCTATCATATGCTTTCTTTGTGAATAAATGTTTTGAAATGATAACAAATGAAAAAAAAAATGTTCATCATAAAACTTACATCACCAACGCTTATTTTCAAATGTTTTTAACAAAAGTTTTTTTTTTTTTTTGAACATAAATACGTATTGGAGTGTATGCTGTCAAAAAGCGGATCTTATGAAATATTTTCCAACTCCTTTTATTTCATACAACAAAGCTTCCTGCCTTCCCTCTCCCCTTTTGTTTCTTTCCTCCGTTGTCACTCAAATTTCATGTTTATCCGGATTTATGTTTCAAAATCCTTTGTTTGAAATAACTATTTTGATGACAGTGGAAACAATTCCAATATATTTTTTAGTATTGCTCTAGGTTTTCTTAAACATGAATATGCTTCATTTAATTTTGTCTTTATCGTAATGTTTATAAACAATTTCACACTGACTGGATTGTATAACGAATTAGACATGTATCAAAACAGATGTAATATAACGAAATTCGGATAATGTTTCTATTTAGTTAGTTATAAAAAGGAATTAAACCAACAAATTTGCAACTTTGCAGTAAATTTATATTTTCTGCAGGAAAAATGCAAAACGCCTTAAATTCCTCAATGGGAAGAAATTATATTTTAAATATATATATAAACATACATGCAGGATGAACTTTTACATCGACAATCAGGCTGCACGTTGAGCTTTCTCCTGTGGCGTATGCTTGATGATAAATAATTTTCGGCATGTGACACAATTACTTATTAATGTTTTTATTATCACCCGGGAAAACAAAAAACGAAAAAAAAAGCTAATAAGTTATTGTGACAGATGTTGAACACTTTTTGTTATTGTCTAGTATAGTTTTAAAGCTATTAAAGTCAAAAGATGTAAAGAAAATAAAGTTGCACGCACGCACGCACGCACGCACACACACACACACACACACACACACACACACACACACACACACACACACACACACACACACACACACACACACAACATATATATAGAAAAGAGAGAGAGAGAAGTTTCAGTGGCCTCCTGCATTAACTTATGATCCCAGTTTAGAAATACTGACAAGAGTATGAATTTAATTTAGAACAGAACATTTTTTTTTTTTTTTTTCAAATTTAAAGAGATCAGCAAGTAATTATTATTCAAGAAAGCAATTTGATTCACCTCATTTATTTATGCAGTTTTAGGATTTAAAAATATGTGGTCGAGCATGGATCTATTACTAGCGTGTTTTGCAACCGTAGCTACTAATGCAATTGATGAATCTTTGCGCAGAGTATGCTGCTGGCCAAAGAATTCGCTGCGGCGTTTTATAAAGTTTTCGGCAATGTCTTATTCATTAAGTGCTGTTTTGCAGGTATGGCAGGCATTACTGATTCATTTATACCTATTTTTGTGTTGACGGCTCGTGAAGCGTCTTAGGGATTAATATGCATAGCGAACATTTATCATTACTCATGCATGCGTAGCAAAAAAAGTACATGTTTTGTGACGATAATTTTTTGTAAGAAAAGCATTTCATAATAAAATATGCATATTTCGAAAAAGCAATAAAAGATCATAAAATAAATTATTAATTTTAAGAACAAAATGTGTGTGTGTTTCTAAGCGAATGGGTTATTGGAATTAATTTAAATATTTAATGAAAGCATTCAAAGTATTTTTAATTTTTCTTACAACATTGTCCGAATCTTATGTTACTGCCCTCAAACATAAAAAAGAGGTATTAAAATTTCATCGTAATCTGTGAGGTATTTGTATTAATTTACAAACTGGTACATTTGGATTGATTTCTAACAATTTCAGTAGTAAAGTTTTACTGAATGTGCTTTTGGTGATGCTCATAATGTTATACTTCATGGAATAGTATTACAGTCGTGACAGATTATTTGAAGTGTTTATTTACAATAAGTATTAGATCCTGTTACATGTCTTAAATGTTCTTGCTTCTGTTTAATTATATTAAAACAAATCTATTTGCTTAAATATTTTATGCCGGGAAAAATCTATACATATTTATTTGGTGATATAAAACTTCAATAGTGAAAGAATTTTTGAATGAATGGGTGAATAATGAAAGAATTTTTGAAAAATAATGTTATGGAAAATATAGAGAGATAGAGACGTTTTTAGTGAGGAAAAAGATGTTAAAAATTTGCATCGTGTGTAAATTTCTGGGACAATAAACAACGATGAATTATAATAAAAAATGCACACACACACACACACACACACACACACACACACACACACACACACACACACACACACACACACACACAAACACACACACACACACACACACACACACACACACACACACACTTCACACACACACACACACACACACACATATAAAGTGATAACTTTTATGTTCACCAGCATAAATGCTTCAAACTCGTTTGAAATATATGTTAATTGTAATGATTATTCATACACTTAAAATTTTTTCCCATGATTTCCAATTATAAATTTTATTTTTTAACTACAAAACAGAACATTTAGAATATATATATATATATATGTTCATAAGCGTAAATACATAGAACAATTCGATCGGAAGCTTAGAATTTATTAGTAGGAAGCCCGACTAATCGGAAGCTTAGAAGTGCAGCATATCAATCTATTGATTAAAATTACTGTTTGAAGATTTATAAGAGGTTTTTTCCTCTGAAATATGTCTTAAATTGTACTGCTGATCCGAAAATGAATTTTAAATAAGCTTTGAAGACTTACTCATGTCAGTGCGATTTACTTAATCAAAAATTCAATAACATGAACTGTAAATTAATTTTTACCGTCAGAAAAATGATGTCTTAAGCTAAAGTTCAAAATTTATTTAAAATAAACGTGAAAGAAAAAGAGTAAATAAACTTCACGGGAGAATACAGGAAAAAAATCATGTAAAGAATTCATGCATTGCAAAATTTCCATCGGAAAAATTTTCTGCATGAAATGCTCAAAATTAAATCCTCGCACCTGAGTAATAATATGCACTTTTCCCATGAGATTTTTTTCTCTGATTTTCGTAGTGTTCGGATCTGGAAGGAGCAAAAAGTAAATGAAAACTCACTTTGTCTTCCGGTCATCGTACAAATAAAAAAGGGAACTCTTTTCTGTTGTTGTTGCAGAGGAAGCCGGATAAGTGATATATATTTCTAAATAAACAAATATGCATAAAAAATGCGCTGGAGACAGTAATAGAACATAAATGACAGAAATATGAGCAATATTATAATAATGATCATATATTGTTATTTCTCTTGCATTTAGATTGACAGGACTAATAAAAATAATCCCATATTATGCTGATTTTTTCTCAATCACCAGCAAATTTACACTATTCTGTAATTTTATAATGTTGTAGAATTATTGGAACTCTTTGCTATAATCCGGTGTAAATTCTTATAACTCATTTCTTGATTAAGATTTTTGATAAAGTACTTAGATTTAATATTTATTTATTTTTTCAAAAAGTGTAATAAATCGATTCTTTGCAATATATTTATACAGCATGAAATAGTGTTTCCAGATATTTTTTAAATTTATGAAGTTAATATTTTTGTTCGGCCAATTTATGCGAAAAGAGTCATCAATTATTATAAATATTCCCATTATATTAAATTAACTAGAAAAATGAGTGTAAGGTAAAAAAATGGAAAATAATTAACTGAATCTCTTTCTTTTATTTTATTAATCTTATTATTTTATCAATCTATTAATAAAAATGATCTTTTAATAACTTTTCTCTTTTGAGTAAAACAAAAATAATAGGAATGCTTCTGGCAATACTGTGAAATTTTAAAGGGGAAAAATATGGCAATTTTTTTGAAATCTTACTGATTCTTTTTATGCTCCAAATTTTTTTTTTTCAATATATAAACCGATGAGTGGGAAATTCTAAATCAAAGTCTGATCAAATAAAGAAATGGAATTGGAAAGTGTGACTCGGAATTACTTGTGAAATGAGATTTTTAAAAACTTTAAGCTGAATATTTTTTTGCTGCAAGAGGCATATTTGCCTATTGCCTAGTCTTCTTTCTTTCTTCCCCTATAAGTTTCTTACAAATATTTCAATATCTAAATCGTGAAAAAAGGATAAGAATTTCCTGTCTGATATTTCATCCCTGTTGACCGTCTCTGAAGAGTGTTCCGCTATGGGCTTTGAATGTACTTTATTTGTCTAATCAATAATTTTTCATCATTTTTTTAATATTAACTAAGGGCTCGAAAACTTGATTCTGTATTTAAGAAAAAGGAATATAATTATGCCTTAATAAAGAGATATATTATCTGCTAAAAAAGGACTGTTTTTTTTTTAAAACTGAGAATTAAATTTGGAAAAAAAAAGCTTACAGAAGTCTTTTCTCACCAATAAAACAAAAGATGCCAATTTGTGAATATAAACTTGTATTAAAGAATTTACATTAATTATAAAAAAAGACGTTAAAAAGATAATTTTAGATCCAGAGGGTAAATAGGTTGAACTACTAGCAATAAAATGAATCTCGAGAATGTAAATGAACTTTGAAATTACATGTTATGGAACTTCTCTTATCGATATTTATTTTACTTAATTTGAAATCTTACTTGATTTGAGACACTTTATTATACTAACCATTTATCTTCTTTTAATGTATATTTCTACGGTTAATATCTGGCTTGAAAGCACATGATATTAATTTTGTTAATATAATTATAAGAAAAAAGAATATCATCATTCAGTTTTTCCCAGTTAAAAAGCTCATTTAGAATATCGTATTTATGATTTGAATCTGTTAGATTAGCGTGGTTATTTATTGTAGCAGATTAGTTTCTATTTAAGGGAAGAATTCTTAAGAATATCAATTGTTATGAACAAAGGAGTACCTTTCCCTTATATTCAGTTGATTGAACATTTTACTTTGATTGAGTGTTTTAGAAGTAAGTAGCAGAATTTGTGTGTGTGCGTGTGTTACACAATTTAAGAAAATAGTTGTGCTCGATATAAATAATTGTTTAATAATTACGAGTTTTTATTGCAAAGGGCTTTTTTTTCTGATTGTTTGCAAAAATAATTAAAATATTAAAACCTTTATGGCATCTTGTTATCTATTTTTTGTTTTCCTATAAATATTTGAAGAATCTGATTTTAAAAAAAATCTAAGATTATGAAGAGACCGAGTAGTTGTCAAAAATCGCAATTAATTATAAAATATTAATACAGTTAACTCATATTATTTTTTATAAATCTTACTTAATTATAAACTAATGAAAGTCAGTCACATTTGCATTATGCATTTAAAAATAAAATGCGATTTTTTTTTCTTAAATTAATTGAATACAAACAAAAATACGTCTAAAAATATTTGTTAATAATTCTCAAGTAAAATAACGAATAAGTGAAAGCATTCAGGAAGAAAAAAAAGGAATTAGGTAAAATTTGATGATTAAAAAAAATCCTATCCAACTACATTTTCAGAAACATTAAGCTATATTGTTCATTATGAAAGGAAGACATCTCATTAGATTCGTAGCCTTAATGTTACAGTTTCAAACTTCCCCCTTTTGTTGAATAATGAATTCCACAAGGTAATGAGTTTTTGTTTTCTTTATGTTATTTTCAAGCAGTCATCACGATGATCATTGAATAAAAAAACGAGCCATTTCCATTTATTTGAGTTCCACGGCTTCAAGAAAGAAATTGGAACGTTTGTTTGTGTACTTAAATTAACATATTTTAAGAATAATATTTATGACAAATATTTCATTGAGCAATTCAAATATGATTGATTATTTTTTTTGATCAAAATTAGTTGAAACTTTTTTGAAACACAACAATTTTTTCCGAATAAGAATTTTTTAAATAAAAATCGCTGGTATGATGTGATAATTTGCACTGTATGGGTTAAAATTTTGTAAAGTTAGTAAAGAAAAAACTGTTTAAATATTTCCTCTAAGAAATAACCGAGTTGTTAGTCAATAAAACACAGTATCTGCTTATAATTAATATATTTTTCGAACTGAGTGTTTTTCTATGTACTTAATATCACTAAATAATCAGTTGAAGTATATTATTTGCTAGAACACATACTTTATATTAGTAAAAAAAAGTTATTTGTGAAATGTCGTTTCTGATTTCTTCCTGCTTTTCATAAAATATAGTAAAATAATAGTTTCTTCTTCTTTTTCTTCATTAAAGTACTCTTATTTTTCTTCATTATGTATCTCAGTATTCTGCAGATTTTTTTTTATTAAACTGAATTCATTTGAATTTGAATTCTGTTTGGAAAGAGAATGAATAGTATCCATTACATTTATTTCTCTACACATTTTAAAGTTAATATTTTTACAACTTCATTTTTGTTGAATGAAAAAATCAACTTAAGAATCAACTAAGAAATGAACTTCCCATTATAACCCACTCAGGTATTTCCCTTTAGGTACTAGACAGATCTCTCATTTTATGACAAGGGCGCACGTATAAATTTTGAAGCGATGATGATGTCATGTTGTCATGGCAACAATCTCCAGCAAACTGCATTTGTTTATTATTTTCTTTGATATATTTTTTCTCCCTTGAAAAGGAGAACGTTGAAATTACGATCATTTTTTACCATCAAGATGAAGGTTGGTAGGAGATTTACTGTGTATCTCTTGTGTTATCCCTATTTTTATGATTCAATGAAAAATTTTCTTTTCATATAGTTGGAACGGATGGATGGAAAATGGGAAGGCATGACGCTATAAAAGATTTTTTTTTCGTTTATTCTTCTTCTTTCATTTTCTTTTCTATTTTTTTCCTTCCAAACATGAGCGCAGTTTCTTGTGGAAAAGCTTTGTAAACCTTTCTCTTATAGATGTCATACACGAGATGATGTTCTGAATGTAAGAGCGAAGATGTCTTTAAAATGTCTTGAACGTGATTTGAATATTGCAGAGCGTTGGTACAGTTTTTATTTACGATGTGGGATATTGTAAGTTATAAACACGGGATATATATATTTAAAAGAAAATTCAATGCGTATATCACTTTTCATTTTTGTGCAAGTCAAAGGAATTGCTTTACGTGACTGCATTTTCAATTAGAAGAATGTTATATTGATGTTAAATTCATTTGTCGTAGAGAGAAGGAATGTTTCCTTTTCATATATATTTCACGTGAAATCGGGTCACATGAAGTGAAATAATTTTCTGTGGAAATGTAAGATATTGTAAACATGGGGTAACATCGTTTCTTCGTTGTAACTCAGAATTTGATGCCAAGAAATAGATTTAATGAAAGAAATGCTATATATATATATATACATATATATATTCTTATATTTGAAATTTTAATTTCATTAAAATATACATGTAAAGTAAATGTTTTAGTACGGAAAAAAACTTTTTTTTAAAGAAGTGTAATGAAAATTGAATTTCCTCTTGGCGAAATTAGCTCGACTAATTGGCAACAACAACCAATTTTTTCTTATTAAAATGTATCATTTCTAGTGAAAAAAAAACTAATTCTTCTATTTCATGTATTTTTTGGTTTTTTTAATGATAGAAAATCAAAGATATATAATAAAAATATTAAAATTGAAATATAAAATGAAATTTATATTAATTAAAATGATATATAATAAAAAAAGATGAATTTTAAAATAAAAATTTGCTGAGTTTGTGATTACTTTTATACTTTTAAAAGAGTTTGTAATTGAATTTAATAAAAATTAATAATTTCTCTTAATTGTAAAAAAGGCTCCACTTGTATTTATAAAAACCATTATCAATTTGTTATTATAGAAAAACAGGAGTAGGGACGTCTGCTATGCATTTTTCTGTCTTATCAATGAATAAATTGCAACTTTTTTTTGATGATGTCATCCAAAATGATTACTTCTATTGCATTTTCTTCCATTTTCGTTTATGTTTTTTCAATATTCGCTCAGTCGTGGTTTCGAGTCCTGATGCAACTGAAGACCCAACGTGTAGTGGGTCTGTAGTCTCCTTAATTCTGTCGATGCTTGATATCTGCACGTTAGCGTGACATAGAAGCTTATACAGCGATTCAAGTTTTAAGTATCGTCTGTGTTATTTGACCGAGAATCAAAAATTACGAGAATTGTTCTCAATAGTCATCGTGTTGTTTTTGTGAGTAACATCAATAAACAATCGATTAAAATTTGCTTTTTGTTGATATGTTAAAAGAAAAGTGCCTGATTTTCATGTATTTACTGAAAATCAATAATAGAAAATGAGAAGAAAGAGTGAAAAAACTGTTCTGTGATAAATTTTCTAGTTAAAATTAGAAATTTTTTCATTAAATTCATGTTTTTCATTTGTTGATTTGCTTTATTTTACTACGCCACTGTTCATTTACGTTAGCTTGATTTATTCACATATTTAAATTAAGTAAATCTGAAGAAAATTTGAAATTGAAACAAGAAATAATCTGTGCATAAACAACAACTTTTAATATTGAATAAAATTCCTTGATAAGACGAGGGAATTTCGTAAAGGACTGTTATCAGACTCTATAATTATTGTGTTATTATGAAATTCAGTTTCGTTCATTTTGTTTCGTAGTTTTAATGAATTTGCAGATAAGTTAAATCTAAAAAAATAACCCATTATTTCATAGTGGCAATTTTTCAAGTATTTAAAGTAAATAATAAGATAAAACCAAAACTTTGCTTATATTCCCCCCCCCCATTTATATATAATAAATATTACATTCATGTACAAAATACTTTTTTTCGTTTTTGCCATTTTATTAATTTGTCACCTAAATACTTACCATGTTTTACGTACGTTCCATTAACTCTTAATAAAAAAATCCCAGAACGCCAGAATTAATTAAACGCCGTCAAGTTATCACGTACATTTAATATTCGTGACTTAATTTCTGTTGCCAACCACCATTTACAGAAATTAACGCAAAACGATCTTTATTTCTACACGAATAAGCAGCTTGCTTTCCTTAAAATCCTTCCTCTCCGTTAACATCGGTATTCCCGTCACGTTTGCATACTAACATCATAAAATAAGTATCGCTTTTCTCGAACTTGTTTCCGGAGCAGCGAACCAAGGAATTCCAAGACTTCTGAAGACATTGAGGCTTTATTATGAGTATCGTTCAATATTAACCGCTGGCAACGAGACGGAAAACGAAAAGAGAGCGGTGGAGGGGAGCTGCCAGGTTAGGAGAAGCAAAGTGATAAAAAAAAAGGTAAAAGGAAATTGAACTGAGTCGAAGCTAAGAAAAAGTGATAGGTGGTATCAGGGTGAGCCAACTTCATCGATTTTTACCATCTCTACAATACTGTCGGGGTGGGGACTGAATTGGGTTGGGTTCTTTTAAGAGAAACAATTACCCTTCACGCAATACATGGCTCTTAATAACATTAGTTTGGCACCTTTTTTTTTCTTACACTGGAGGCGATCGGATTAAAATTGTTGTTTTGGCATTGGGGGGTGGGGAGGGAGTTGCTATTTAATATTCGTTGCTTAATGCCTTCAGGAAAGAATATTGGAAATCTTGAGTGACAAATCGTGTTGAAGCAGAGAACTAAATTGATAGAATGGTAGGGAACTTATAATTATGGATTGTGTGCGATACTTTTTGAAGAGAGAGCTTCGAGCAGAATTAAACATTGCATAAGAATACGAAAGAAATACATGGATTATGCAGATGAAACTTTTGGAAGGAAAATTTGGGAGTGTGTGAGAAAAGTCCTTGCGTAGAAAGAGAGAGAGGATTTCTGAAAAAATTCTTCTCTACTTACTATCTGGATATAATTTGGAAGAATTGTTATTTTATGTCTTTATTTATTTTTATCAGTTCTTTCTTAGTATGGTAGAACTTTTGGAAGTTAATCATTCAAGAGACGGGAAAGACTAATTAACATCCAGAAGCGGACGATTTATGGAACACGACCTGTTATACTGTTTCATATATGCGCTCTTCTTCCATGCAAATACTTGGAATTATTTATATTTAAAATACTATAAAATAATTCATGCAATATATTTCAATAAATTGACTGTTTGGTCTTAGCTAAACATCTTGTTTTTTTGGGAAAAAAAAAACTTAAAAAGAATCTTAAAAAGAATTATGTGTTTTATATTTTTATTATCGAGGTAAACGGGAAAATATTTCATTTCTTGTTATATTTTAATCTGTGTAATTGAGCATTTATTCTCAGTTAACAGAATTTTAGTGCATTATAAGATGCTTGACATTTCTGATCTTACTGACATCTGAAGTTTTTAAAATAGAATTGCGATAATCGTTTCGGTTTTTCAAAATTGTTTTCATTTTTACTATTTGAACGAGGTAGCTACAATTCAAAGAAATTATCGCAATGAAAATACACTCAACTCATTCTTCATAATCGAATATTAGGTATTGGACAAGTGAAAATAACGAAACATTAGAATCTTTATTTTTTAAGAGTTTAATGGGCTCAACTGTTGATTAAATTAATATTATGTAACAGATGGTCAGTCAACTTACAACTTATGAAAATTATCTATTCAGAGGGGTCAATCTTCCATTCAGTATTAAAAAGGGAGTCAAGTTTAAAAATTTTAACGTACTTCCTTATTTTATTTGGATTTGGATATTGTATCAAGAGTTACATAAAAAAAATTCTGATTTCACTTAGATTCTAACATAAAAATTTTGCTTTTGTGTTTTATATATCCCAAATGTCAGATAAATATAAGATTCAGTGTCAGGTTATATAATTAATAAATTTGTATATCAATAAATTTATTGTAATAATCAATTGCAAAATAATTGCATTGATAGAGAAGTTTCATTTACAAAACTTTTTGATTCTTTTTAAGAACTTCGTAGAAACTTATTAAAATCCGATTAAAAATTATAAGGATTAAAATGTTTCGTAGAAATCTAGAGAAATTCAAATCAAAGTTATTATATTAATGAAAACAGTTTAAATAAAAAATTGCAATTTTAGATTTTACATAGCTGAAATAACTCTTCGTAACATTCCAATCTTTGATTGATTTCGCATGAAACTGTAATTATAAATTACTATTTAATAGGAAAGCACTCTCAGTTATTAAAATTATTTTCACAGTTTCTTAAAAAAATAGTTTCTTAAACAATATATTAAATGTGTACACAGCTGGATTATTTCATTGAAAGCTGTTCGAAGAAGATTTAAACAGTATCATATAAATAGAATATCACCTCAGACATAATTAAAGGCAATCAGATTCGAATATTATCTTTCTTCCTTCCGTTGAATATATCCCAAATGCTTATGAGTGAATATGAAAGAACATAAATGCTGTCATTAAAGATACGTCAGCTATCTGCGTGAATCTCTAGCCTTGAAATAAGTGCTCGTAAAGTCTGGAATATATTTTTTATTATGGATGCGAAGTAAAGGAATGATACTTATTTAAGATTACGATGGAAAATAAGAAGTATATTGTTATTTCTCCTGACGCTGCAATTTATTATGCAATTTAACTGTGTAATAATTTATTCAGAGGTCTTTTATTCATTGAAATATAAATTAAAGAGATGGAGAACGGTTAACTCATACATTCTATGATGCTCTGCTTTTACAATTGACACGTACTTGATCCATTGAAAGTTCATAAAGTTCAGTCACTATTTAACAAGTCTAAATAATCACAGAAATTTTTAACCAACTTTTATTCATACCGGTAGAATAATCAATTATCAGGGTGCTTATCACGACTGTGGAGTAAACTTTCAAGCTGAATGCAATCAAATATCACCTATTATCATTTCATACTAATAATTGAGTCAAACCTTCCAATATCTCTCTTTTTGTATTAATATTATTCCTTTATGCAATTACTGCTGATTCCTCCGACATCCTGTCTGTAATTTCCCTCTCTTCCACTCTTTGTGTTCACTACACACAGATCTGTTTGTATAGTAATGCTATTTTACATAATTCACATCGAAACTCTTCAATCAAACAATGTTTTAGAAATGTCCTAACGGCCAATTGAAGAGAAATAGGCTTACGAACCCCTTTACAATTCTTAAGGGAATCTATTGGCACTTCAAACGCTTGATTAGGTGAAATTCCTTCTTTTTTTTTAGATGTGTTTGTAAATGCTAATAATCCTAGTAAACAATCTGTTTCAAATTCTATGCATTCCTTTATTTAGTTCCTTTTTGTTCATTCTCATTTCTAAAAATAATTTTTTACTAATTTTCTTCTTTTAATTTCATTAACTATCATTTTTAATTTTTTTTCTTTACATTTTTCTTTCAAAAGCGTAAATTCAGTTGTTTCATTTTTTTTTCTTTTTAGTTTCAAGGGTCTTAAATAAAATGGCATAAGAAAATTTAAATGTTTTTAATTTGAAAACAAAAAATCCCGACACGCGAAATCTAAATGCAGCTTTCATTTCCAGAATCATGTGTACTTCCCTAAATATTATTTTAAGTTACAGTGCAAGGTTGTTTTTTTTTTTTATATATATTGTGAATTTTTATGATGTAAAGTATTTCCTTATGTGTGTATTTTCTTATATTCGTATGTAATAATCAGTTATTCTAAAAAATTATCTTTCTTCTTTATGAATTCGTTATATCATTTTATTTCTATGCATTGCAGTTAAAAAAATTTTTCGTTCTGAGCGTAAAAATATCTATCTTCTCCTTTATAATATCGAAGAGTAAGGCAAGCTTAAATGTTCCTCAAGTGACTCTAGGGGAAGTACAAAAATAGTGTCGCATCCTTTCTTTGCCCCCTCATCTGTTGGTGTTATTTCTACTTTTACAAAGAAACGTTTAAGGTCCCTCCTTAGCGCTCATGTTCCTAAATCTAGTGCATCTAATAAATTTAAAGTATCTGAAAGTGTTCTGCTGAGTTTTAAGAGCTTCGAGTTGAAAGAAGATTCTTGTCTGTCCTTTTTAGAGTACTTGTCAAGAAATACTAGTTTTTTAAAGCTAAGTTTTAAGTTATATTCATGTAATGCTTTTAAGAGACTTTTAACATGAAAGTAGATTAAATTTGCATTGCTTTTAATTTTTTATTCAAATTTCGTAGCTCTCTGCTATTGATTAATAAAAAAATTATAAAACAGTAATTCATGCGCTTTCGAATAATGTCTTGTAGTAAATCTTTCTTAATACAGGTTTGATCACGGTCTAAGGATTATGATAATGTAAAAGATTTTGTGTATATTAATTTGAATTTTAAGAATTGTTTTACGATACACCAAAATAGCGAATGCATATTTATTTGTATTTATAAATGTAATTTCTAAATAAGGTTAATGTTGCTGTGCTGATTGTTCGGATTTATTTCGTACCAATAAAAAAGCAATAAATAAAATAAATAAAGTACATTTTTTGTAATATATCTCAGTTAACATTTTACAATTCTAATTAATGTATTTATTATAAATAAAATTTAAAAGTATAGAAAAAGCGTTTGTTTTGCATAAAAATGGTTTTTGAAAATTAAAAATAATCAAATAAGGTTATTGCCATTATTTATTTAAATTTAAAGACATTCATTTATTTTAGAATGAAATTCAAATACTTGCAATTTTTATACACAAGCAAGCAACATTAAAAATTAAAAAAAAAAAAAAAAAAAAAGAAAAGATTAGAATAAGTGTTTTTTTTTTTAAATTTTTTATTTATTTATTTTACTGTCAAACTCAGAAACTCAGGGGGAAAAACCCTAAAATACTAAAGCTGTGATGGAAATTTTTTATTCGAAAGCACACGAAGGAATGATACAATGTTGTTGTATCTTAGTCAATAATATATGATTCATTTCAAAACAACGCTATACATTCCTGACATAATGAACACCTTGGCGTGCATTAACAAAATAAATGAATCGAGATATATAATCAATACAATAATCCGATCCTCAATAAGTGCAACGTTAGTGCCAAGTGAAAGTTTTGTGGAAATATTGCGTTGCGCCTGTTACCATCAATCAGATTTTCATTAATCATAAAGTATGTCTAAACATGTCAGATATTGGCTTTTATAACTCAGGCAACTAATTCTGGAGATATCGCGAACTTTTCCTGAAAACTCTAAATGATTTGGATGGCTTCCGTTACGCCTGAAATGATATACTATTTTCAACACACAAATTTGCTTCAACTCGTGCGAAAATTTCGGAGCATTTTTATTAGGCTTTGAAATGTAATCAATCATGCGACTTATACAGTCTGGAAATAGATTATTCAATTGTATAAAATTAATAGTACTTCGCCTGCAATGCTGAAAATTTAAAAGTATTTTAATGGAATGCATTTATTGATTTGTAGCGCTAATGTTAATCAAATGAGTTAAACGCATTTATTCTTGATTACTCTAGTTAACAAATTATTTAATGCAATGTTAAAAATCTAGGAAAATGCAGAATGACGAAAATTGTTTGTTTCTATGAGAAGTAAACTGGATATCTTTCTTGAATTAATTTGAAGAAAAGAAAGAGATTAGTATAATAGAGGAAACTTTTACTATAGAGGAAAGGAAGAAATTTACCTGAAACTGAACATTTCTTAAAAGAATAATTAAGAAATTTTGCTGTTTTGATTAGAAGAAACGGAGTTTCTACTAACATTTGACTGTCAACGCTTCTTTAAAGGATTAAACGTTTACGTATCTCTAAAATTATAAATTTCAAAATATCTTAAAATCAAGCGCATATTTATAATTTTATTTGTTCAATTATTATTTGTATTTATTGATTTTTCATTCTTTATCTATATATGTGTGAAAAATTATCATCTCTGCATAATCAATACACGATACTACTTGAACCATCAAGCACAATAGTTCCACAAAAATCTATATTTATTAATAGTGGAATATTCATAAATTGTCAAAAATTCTGCTTTTTTTACATTTGCATTGAACACTTCTGGTTAAAAAAAGGACAAAACGAACTTTAATAATCAATTATAAATATTTTTTTTGATAACGTTTTTTGTTAAATCATATTTTATGATTATACAAAGGTTTAAAACAGTAAAAATTAAGATCACGATTATTTCTTTAAAAATTATAAATTTTATGTAAAAATTATTTTTCCAATACGAGGGTGGGTAAAATACAAGTACATGGGTAGATGACAGGTAAATTGTTGTTACCATTGGATGCTACCTCAAATGGAACCGAAACAAATTTGACATTGATTCGTAGGTTAGTTTTGATTTGGTAGTAATTTATTTTCTGCCAAAAAAGGTTAAGGCGGTCTCATAAGCCGGAAAAGTTATACTGAAGAATTTTTGTGGTGCGTGTAAGGCGTCATGATCACGGATACGAGAAACTGAGACTTAGATAACTGTCTAGTGAATTATGATGTTTACTAAAATTAATTAATTTTCGATGCTAGGAGCACCATCTCTTGGAGTTTCTAAGGACTTTTTGAGCGACCCTCTTATTTGAAAGAAACAAAGAAAAATTGGACATTAACAATGATTGTTCGCAATCGATATGATCATTTAGTAACAGAAAAAAAGATAATAGGAAACATTGACAATCGTGTTTCAACATATATTTCTTTAAACAAATAATATAAAAAAATATTTTAATTACAAATGCACACTTTAATTTTACGGTGCATAAATCAGGAATAATTTCTTTATTATACTATCCATAGACAGACTACCTATCCAAAAATGAATTGGATGTAAATGCAAAAAGAGAGACAAAAATCGATACAAAGCAATCAAAATATTCCATCGCGAAAGACGTATGAACTTGGATTTCGGTAACCAAATCCTTTAAAATCTTGTTTTTATTTCCATTTATTTTCCCTGGGAGTTTCCTCCGAAACAAAAGCCTTACGTTTATCCCCTTTGTCTCGCCATACACGAAAAAACATTAATTCCTACGCCTCCTTTTGACGCGTAACACCAAACACAAGGAAATATTCTAAAAATAAAAGGACAAGGCAAGAAACCACATCCATGAAGTGTCATTTTCTCATACATTCTAATATTTTGACGTTACAGTACGCTTTAGACAGACTTACCGATAAGAAGTTCTAAGTCTTTTTTAAACTAAAATATTTGGCCAAGAATATATCATAGAAAGTAACTTCGAAGAAGTTCTGCTCGACCTTACAAATTATCGAACACTTTATCAGAAAGAGGCCAGTTTAATTTGGAAGTATTATCGGCCTCTATCAGTTTCAATGAATGCTAAATTTAGGGTCAAGGAAATATATTTTTACCCTTCAAAAAGCGGTCAAGATAAGAGTTCAATACTTTTCGGATTGATTTTCTCATTCCATTTTTTTGGTGCTTATTTTTACATATTAATTAAGTTTGAAATCAATTAAATTGTGTTCTTCAAAAAAACGTGTATAAAGTTTCTACCTTTTTTTTTACTTTTGAAATACATAATAGTATAATAGTATTCTTTATGTTTGTTTTCCTGAAAGAAATACCACCGAGAGATTAATATTAACGCAAATAACTACTTATGAGATTCGAAGATTGTTTTTTTACGCAAAAAATTATAAACATCAGATAGATTCCTATCTATTCTGAGACAACTATGTTATAAATGCAATTTTGAAACTGTAATAAACACATTTCAAAGAATTATTGGCGATTTATTCATATCCTATTTTTTAATGACTTTAATTGAATTCTTAAGTTTTAACTACACTTTTTTTTTCTAGTAAAATATATAGGGATTGCTCAAATGGAAGGTGACCATGTAGAAAATATGTAATATCTTTATAAGAAATTTAAAAGAAATCGTCATAATTATTGAAGCACCTGTCCCATCGTTTTGGCAGCAGGTTAATACCCTTGGTGTAAAATGATTGAGATTGTTTTTTGAAGAAATACCACACACACACACACACACACACACACAC
>BMAW01124746.1:78465-105923 GCA_019974015.1 Nephila pilipes | reverse complement strand
TTTTGGTTGTTTACTTTCTTGTTTTGTGAGTGCTTAAATATTTGTAAAGTGTCGTCCTGTAATAAAAAAAAAATGATTTTTAAAAAAAATGAATACCGTGTGGATTCCATGACACCTAAAAGGGCTACTAGAATCATTATATGTTGATTATATAACATAATTTTTTAATATTACATTAAATTTTTAGTTAAAAAAGGCTTGAAAAGAAAATTCAAATCAAGGTTGATCAATCCCCAGCTCGTAAGCGACCCACAGAGCGCTTCAATGTGACCTAGGAAGTTAGTATGCGGAGTAAAACAGAAAAAAAAATCAATACCTAATAATTGACATTAGAGTACCATGTCAAACGAATGTAGCAAATGCAATGATTATTGACTGGTCAGTTTTATCTTCTTTTTAAGCTAAGTAAACATAATTTCTATCATCTCATTATTCAACCTTGCTTTCCACATTTTTATTGTTCTTTCACAAAATTAAATATAATAATTTAAATCAATAATTGGCTTTATCTTTACCTTAACTAAATAATTTGAAAATTTTAGCATGGCTCCTATGTCTCAACAAAACGTTTAAAAAAAAAAAGGGAAACTTATAGATTAATGAAAATTTTTCAAAAGAAAAATGGATAGACAACTACTTTTTATTGAGAGAAACTGTGAGGCGCTTTGTTTAATATTACACTATACCTGTCTTCAAAGAGTATAATTTGAAAAGACATTATGTTCGTATAAGAAAATGCTCAAATTCTATTCATATCAAGAATGTCAAAGACAAAAATAAGTAATTAAAAAACAAGCTCATATTTCAACTAAAAGTGGAAGACAAATCTTTGTGAGACTACTTTAGAGTGCCTCAAATTTAAACGCTAGGAATCAAAATAATTGTGATGGCGAGCTTATTAAGTAAGTGCATGGCAAAAGCGTGGAACATATATATTTCCTACTGATAAGTATGACGACACTTCCATTTTCTCATCAAACCTTGCTAGGAGTTGCCGAACTTGAAAAAAAATCAACTGCAAAGGATTTGAAAAGTAAAATGTTTTTTAGTTTTAAATATTATTCTTTGACACTGATGACAGTACAGATAAATCAAAAGACTCAATTTTGTCCTTTGTTTGAGAGAAATACTAATGGAGATTTTATTATATAACCGAAGAAATGTATTCATTAGTTCATTAATAGACACGACACCACTCAAAAAAATGTATATAGAAGTAGTGAAAAACGTTATCATTGATTTTGTCTTTTAACATATATGGTGTAAATACAGATAGAGTTCGAGTTTTGAGGCAAAAGACTTGTAATATTAATAGGAAGACGATGACATAGCAATAAAAAAAAACTCGTTTGATGAAGTATCATTGCATAGTACACATTAAAAAAATTATATGCTTAGAAACTTTAAAAATAGATATGAAAATAAAGGGTTTCAAGACTATGACCTTATCAGTGCTCGGAAACTGAATCATCGCTAATTCCAAGAATCTCTAAATACTTGGAATAATGAGTGTGGCCATGTAATATACTTTGCTTAAAATGTCAGGTGATCCTTATATATATATTAAAGCCAAGTGGTTAAAAAAAGAATAGACTTAATTAATGAAGTCAACCGTTATGATACCTAAATCACGTTCCAGAACTTGATAATGCCGACTAGACTGTGCCAAATTTGAGGGTTTGCACTACCACTTTTTAGTACATTTAACTGTTCTTTAAAAGACTAATATAGTCTTTATAGAAAAAAATTTTAGTTTTATATTTTGATGATGCTTTTAAACCATAAACGCGTTTCAAATTAAACTGAAATTAGGGTAAACTCAAAGAAATATACTTTTTTTTTTTTTTTTTTTTTTTTTTGCATTTTTATAGCGTAAGCCAGAAAAATAATCCTTAAATGGATACAGAGGGGGGTGGGGAATACATAGCCCCTATTTAACGACTCGATACAAAAATTTAAAAACAGATTTCAGGATTTTTTCAAAAAAAGAAAATAAACAAATGTGCATTCTTGCTTTTTGCGACTCCATTTACACCTATACAGATATGCTGTGCCAACATGAAGAAGATACTTGCAGCTGTAATCTGATATTCGGCTCAAAGTGAAATTTCATAAAGTCTATTTTATTGAACTTATTAATCATGCCTTGTCCGAAGACAAACACTCTTACGGCGCAATCATTCGTTATTTTGTTAACATTATTTGGAAGTACAGACATTTTACACAAAACAATTATTTTCAAGATTAAAAGTATCTAGTGTAAAATTAAAAGCAATGTTAATGTAATTCCGTGTGTAGCAGACCGTCTTGTAATTCAGAAATAATAAATTGTTCAGTTTAAATTATTTAAATAAGTTAGAAAGTGGTACCTTTTTTTTTTTTTTGCTCATTAGCTACTCATATTGTTTATTTTCTTAGATTTCATGCGGTTCATGGAAGCAAAAGTATTAGATACCCTTGATCTAAACGCTCTTTTCTTTTTTATTTGAATCTTCTAAAATTATTTATTTAACAATAATATAAGAGCTTGGTAATTTTTTTTTACAACCACACACACACACACATATATTATATATATATATATATATATATATATATATATATAGATTAGATTAATTGTTTATCAACTATTTGAAAAGGATTTTTTTATTTTCAGTATTTCAAAATAAGAGAAAAAAAATTACTTCAACAACTTTTAAAATTAACATCTTGCTAAACAGAAACTAAGTTATCTACAGTTATCCATTTCCACAATATTAATTACAGTTAGCATTTTCAGTTTAATGGGCTGATGGACGTACCGATATAGAAAAAATCTCTGAAACCATGGACTCTTGCATGGCATCAGAGGACAGTTCTAATCGTGAAGGTTTATCATGGTCTTAACATTTATGGATATCTTGATTTGAACCCTGGGAAGTCTACAGTCAACTCTGACAGCTGAACGAAAAAAGTATGTCTGATCAATTTAACCCTTCATGACCTATATGCACTTTTAATAGAAAAGTGCAATATTTTTTGCCACCATGCACGTCGAAGTGTGTTACTAAGAGACCGGAACACCATTCTGACATCAGAGCCCTTCACTTGTTACCCAAACATGAACATTATCGATCATATTCAGATTGCTTGCAGAGGAAACCAAAATGCGCAATAGAGACTTCATCACCGGGAACCCTTCTACAGTATAATTCAAGAACTGTACTACAATAATCATGATGTGAATTGACTCTTAAGATACGTTGACACACGCGTGGTATCCATGTCATATTGCACCGTTTATCAAAGGTATATAAAGATATTAGTTAAACGGTAAGTGGGATGAAACATCCTGTGGCATTAAAATGTATAATCCAATTTTGGTTTTTTTGCAGTCATGTGGCTTAAAATAGAATTAGGCCGAGGTAAACATATATTATAGACCCATTGCTTTTGATGTTAACGGCATACAAAAGCATACTCAGAGACATTGAAGTAAAACATCACTTAAAAGTGGAGAGACACAAGCAAAAACCAACAATGAATCTCTCTCCGAAAGTCTTATTTTGCAAAAATTCGTTTTAGAAGTTTCTAAAGACTTTAGATTGAAACTGTATGCTGATTGGTTATTTCACATATTGATTTACATTATAAGGTCAAGAAATGGTTACCAAGGTTATTTTGCCCGGTTTCTATTAAGCTGATAATTAATAATAGAAGATATTACGTGTGTGCGTGTGTTTGTAATGATTTCACTCAAATATAATTTATTTTCCTAATTTTCTATTCTTTAAGTATCACGGCAAGAGTTCATTTTTATTTCTGATACCATTCCAATTTAGTTTTAATTTATGCAATCACGCGCCTTAAAATCTGCATAGTCAGCTAATGACGCGCCTCGAAGCCGAAAGGATAAACCCACAATGGTCAGCAGATAAAAAATCTCCTAGAAATATTTCCTCTAATACCACGTGATATGAAGAAATTTTTTGCATATGAATTCTAAGTTAAGAAAATTCCCCTTTTCCGCAAGAGCCACGAAGGTTCGAAACTACGCTTCTGATCTCCCCAAATGTCTATAATGTATTTCATACGGGATCAGATGGACGGCTTGCCTTGGGTTACGGTCATCGTCAGCACTATGTAATTCTCTATCTATCCAATGTCGAAATAAATGTGACTCTTTACTCGAGAATAAATGCTACATTTCCAGCCATACCCGCAGAGGAAACTGTACCTCCCTTTTAATCATCAATATTATGTCTCTCTCTCTCTCTCTCTTCCTCTCTTCCTCAATATCATTATCATTTATATATATATATATATATATATGGTGGATATAAACCCTAACATGCCTTATAGTGGTTAGGTGGTAAATATAAATTATTGTGATTGTGAGTTTTCATAAAATCTCCTATTCCTAGCCACAGAGGAAATAGTATTTTGATACATATTATATACAGATTAATTGAAAAGGTTGTTCCAAATAAAAATTGAGTTAAAAATATTTTCTTTTTCAAAAAAGTTGCTTCTAATAAACTGGACTGGCTAAAACAAACAAGTAAAATCTTCATTATATATTCTTAATTATAGTCCTATTTTTAAACCAGTTTAGAGCAAATTTAATTGCATAATATTGGGGCCATACTGATAAACAATACAATGAACCAAAAATATTTTCTACAGATCTTATACACCAAAAATCGGATCTTTTTATATAAATATTAAACGAAAATTTTATACTAGATAAATTATTAGTATACACTCAATCAGCAATATCATAATGTTAAGGTAATAACAAAGGTAATTTTTAGGTAAAAAATTAAACTGCTAAAAATTTTCCTTCAAGAAAATTAAATGAAAACTGTAACACAATGAGACTACGTTTTATGGCCTGATGAAACCTTAGAATAACAAAGACCAGAGAGAGAGAACTTCATTAGAATATTTCACATTCCCTTTGCACAAAAAAAGAACAAAGAAAATGAAAAACGAAGAAACGATCAGATGGACGCTTACGACTGGAAACCCGATGTCTGGTAAAGAAGAATTTTTCCAATTACATGGTGTCATTCTTTTAAAGGAGGCTGTAGAGAACCCAATTTCTAACAGAGAGTGCATTAAGGTTAGTGTCTCAGGATGTTTTTCGCAGATTTTCTGGCATCAACCTGACGTCGATGGAACAAGATTTTAAATTTCATGAGGCACTGCATTATACTGCAAAGCAACACAAATGATCAGAAAAAATAAAAAATCCTATGCGTGGCGCTTGATTGCGCTGTTTTTTTTTTTCCCCTTCCAGCGAAATCTGTGTATGGAATAAGGCATGTTAGGGTTTAATAAATCAAAAGAGTAAAAAAATCAATTTATATTTATAATGAAACATATTTTTCAAACTATAACGTCATTATATCTAAAAAAAAAATACTGATTAAAAAAGTTGTCCGTATTTTGTGTGTAAATAACTGTGTAATTCGAGTATGATAAAGTGTTTGTATTATTATATATTATATGTATAGTGGAACAAATATAGAAAACAAAGTCAGAAAACAAAGGTTTCCAGTAAAGTCCTTAATTTTTTCCTCAGTTTATATTTATCGAGGTGTTGTTAAAAAACAGGCACTCTTTTCAACATGCTAAAAAGTATTTTTGACCAGGAAAGTAATTATTTATAATTTTATATATAACATATAGCTACTATCATAAAATATTTTTCATTCTTTCTGCATCAAGAATATGCAAAGATGTTTAAAGAGTTAACAATATATTTAATTCTATCAAAGGAAATAAAATTATCAAACTTTTTTTTGACCATCTTTAATAATATATGCCGGTGTATAAGAAATTGTTTTGCAGAATTTTTATATCCAGTATTTTTTAAATATTAGTGTCATTTATTACTGGAGTTCTCTATTCACCTCTTTCCCCCCCCCAAAATACTTCGAGTAAACATTTTCACAAGACTGTCAGAATTTTTTACAGATGGACCATATTGTTGTTTTTAGTAATAAGAAATCCGCAACTAAAAAATAATTTACAATGCAAGCGTCAGTTGAACAAATACTCGCTAAAAAAATTAAAATGATGAACACAAGAAATAACAATTTCATTTAAAATAAAATGTGTTTTTTAACATAGTTCTGCTCTAAGGATAATATTTTTTTAAGCATGTCCAATATATCATCAACATTTTACTGATATTTCAAAATGCAAGGATGCTGCCTACGAAAAAAAAATAAGTATTTTGCTGTTTCCATATTTTAATGTTAAGCCTGCACCCATAGAAAATAAGTTCAATTCATATCCTTTGGGACCCTCCCCCTCATTTATTTCCCCTTTATAATTGCAAAATGAAAAAAAAAAAAAACAAGCACTGTAATATTATTCTGAAAGACATATCTTCTTCATTAATTTAATAGTAAATACTGAAAATATTTCGATCTCTTTATTTGTTATTTCACACACAATATCGAGTTCAAAAAAATATATAATGTCGTTACAAGTCCTAAATAAATTACTTAATTATAATTTCTTATATTTGTTTTTCGTCTGATAAAGCTGTGTGATGTTCTTCGCTTCTTTCCAAAGAGACCTTTTCGCTAACCGCCGATGTCTGAGGATGATAATAGTCGTCAAAAAATCTGAAATGAGAAAGTGAAAACATAAGTTCAAAGTTCAGTCATATTTAATATATAAGCCACAAAAAATTACATTTAAAAAATACATATCAAAAAAATTACCACAAGTGGACTCCAAAAAGGTAATTAAACGAACGTTTTAAAAATGTGGTTAAAGCTATATATTCCCATAAATCCCAATTACATAAATGTACACATAATCTAAAAAAGAACATATCAAATTGACATAACAGATTTCAACTAACATCAATCAGTTACTTTTAATCAAAAGGAAATTAATTTTGTTACAATTTTAATGGAAATAATACAAGATCTTGACAGCTTTTATTGAACTTCTTATTCTCAAACTTCAATCTTCAAAATATTAATACTCTTCGAGCAGTGTGGTGGATTTGTGGCTCAAGTACGTCTATAAATAAATTTTTACAACATTCAAAAATTTATTTAAGCTTTCATTATTGTTTCAAAATCAAACATTGAAGAATCATTTAGAAGGGAAAACTTATATTATCAGAATTACTTAGGTGGGTGAGGTTTAGTTAGTCCGTAGATACGTTACACCCATTGAGAAAAGAACGCAGAAATTTTTTGTTCGTTAGATGTGAGCTAAAAGTACGTAATCCGATATTTTACCACCTATTGAGGAAATTTGATTGCTAATTTAAATAATTTTATAAATTTTATTTGTCAGTGTTTTTGTGCTGAATGGGAGAAAAAGTACTAATTGTTATTTTTACGAGTAAAAGGAAAGAAATGTGGATATATTATCAAATTAATTTTTAGTATATTTAAAATTAATATTATCTACGATTTACTACTATTTTATGGATTTATAACAGTCAGGATCGTTTATTTTTCATAAATAAAATGAAATGTTTGTACTAATCTAATCCAGGCAATGAAAACCGCCATCGCTGTTCTGTAATCTTATATCATATTGATAATTTTGTTCTTTAATGAAAAGAAAATAGCTGAACTCAAAAAACTTTATTCACTATAATTAAACATTGTTTGTATTATAATTAATTTTAGAACAATTAATTTTTAACTTAACATTAATTCTCTTAATTTTTTATATATAAAAAATAATCAATAAACAAAATAAATTCGTTCCAGGGTAAGTGTACTTTATCCATAAATAAAGGGGAACATAGTAAAAAAAATCAGTTTTAACAAAAACATAGAAATTTTATTGATAACAATGAAACAAACATTTATTTATAAATATTAAGAATAGTCTATTGCTAATATTTAATCAAAAGAGTCAATTTTCATAAAGAGATCATTTCAAAATCTTTTTTTAAAGATGAAAGACATTTACACAAAGCAGTACAGCTTTTCATCTCTCAAATGCTCATTTAATTAGCAAACTATATACAAACTCGATTCCTTACAATAAGATTCCCTAAAGCTACGACACTAAAAGCTAATCAGAAAGCAAATGAGTGAAAGGAAGCCATTAACAGAAATCCCACAACTGCAACCAAAGATGACTTTGAATGTAAATTCTTCAGTTTACCACCATATTTCCTTAAGATTTTAACAAACGAAACATAAAAAAAAAAGTTCTACTTCAAATGAATTTTGAGCAAAATTAGCAATCCCTTGATCCGCCTCATTGGAACTGAATTGTATATACAAATTAACTATAACACAGAGTTGTCAAATCGCTATAAAGGAGCTATTCATTGGCTAATTTTAAAATTCCTCGAAAAAGAAAATGAAGGTGACGTAAAAGAGACTCCTTTAAAATCCTAATTATCCTCCCCAAGGGAGGGAAGCATGCAAATGGGCTTCGATCTGTGGTTTGATATGCATACGCCGTGGTACAATTATGACGCGGACTCGATTTCCAGTGAATGAGAAATGCCGCTTGGTATCCTGTAATGGATTCCTTTAGTGGCTCAATACGAATTCATTAGGAACCGAGTATCGCCAAAAGAGACACTCCTTTTTGTTGGGCACGATAAGCGGATAAATCCGTCATTCTAGTGTCGTGTTCGAAGTACGAGAACTTTTATCAACTTCGAAAAACATTTGGGAGATGCTGATTTCTGAGAGATAATAGAATTAAGATGTAGACTTATACAGCACATTGTCACTGTGACGGAAGTAATTGAAATAAATAGGAATCGTAAATAAATATTCTTCAAATAGAATTTTCAGAAATGTTTCATTTATTTTAATAATTATTGAGAGCGCATTTATAAATAGTAGACGAGGTTTATTAGTACCTGAGCCTTCGGCTCTTAATCTCCATATCAGGTGGCTCACTTGATAGGCATAATCTTCGGTTTTTCCAACCCAGAACTGCGCGTTTAAATTGAATTATTAGAAAAATTCGAGAAAATTAAAATTGTTGTCAAATAAAATAAAAATTTAAAGTGGCAGGGTTTAAGTTATTAAAGTAAAAAAATGTCTTGAAAAAACTGATTTGAAGCTATTTTGAACGTTAAACGGTGAGAAAAGCAGGAGGGGGGGGGGGTGCCTGACTCTTTGTCAAAATGACCATTGGAATAGTTGCCTTCGTGTTTGTGCTTAGAGTCTGTGAATTGGTGTCTTGAGTTTAGTTGGGAGCAGTGGTGCTGAGAGGGTGGCTGAAATTCTGATTGATCAGCAGTTAGAGTACAGGAGGAGTGATTGTTTCTAAATTAGCGTGCTGTTGTGAGTTTATTAAGGTAGGATTTTTAATAGTTTAAGAGGATGATATTTTGGTCTTTTAATGCTTTGGGTTCAATACAGTTAGAAATATTTAAAAGCGTTGCTATTAGGTATATTGTAAAAGTTCATAAGATTATTAAAGAATTTTAAGGATATGGTTTTAAAATGATAGATCGAAATGAAATTTGATTCGGGATGGCTATCATCCTTTCATTGAAAATTAGACCCAAAAAAGAGATTGCAGTATTTTCATAAATTGAACTTTTTTTTTTCAAAGTAAAACTGAGAAAAAAATTAGAGCATTGACTTCATAACCTCTTAACTGTTTTGATCTTTTTAGAAAGTGATATTTAGTAAATCAATCCATAAAGATGAAGGAAAAGACAAGTGCCTAAATTTAGATCCAAAAGACAAGGAAGAGCTCTTATACAATTAGCCATGAATGAGCACTGTTTTGGAATTATTTATCATATATTGCTGCTGAAGATTGCAAATCTCTGATGGTGCAGAGGTAAAAACTCTTGTCTTAAAGGACACGAGAGATCTGTAAAAATCCAGTGTTGACAAATATTAAATTTAGTTGAATCTTTTATTTAATGGTTTTCTATAATAACTTCTTAAGCCTTCCAGAATACATATTCTTTTATGTTACCCAGTTTTCTGAAATAATCTAATATAAATATATCAACCTATGTATTAGTCTGACGATGTTCTCAGCCAGGTGTGAAGGCTTTAGTTTGTTAACAAATCACGTTGTTCAGATATATATATATATATATATATATATATATATTGTGTATTCAATTCAACCTATATTGTGAAATTAATCATACATTTCAAAAAAATACCGGCGAGTTAAAGAAATGGATTCCACCAATATTTTATTTCTCGTGTGCTTTTCGAAAGAGGCCGCGGGTAGCCTAGTGGTCATGTTCGCGGACCCACGGCCGGTGGTTTTTCGTAAACATGGGATCAAACTTAGAAAGCTACCAGACCCGCCGTGTAGCCAGGGCTAATGAACGTTGAATCTGTCGGACATCAAATTCTTTGGTGTGTGGTGGAAGTTAGAGGGAGGGTGCCAACTCAGGTATCATCCCTTGTCACCGACCTAGGTTCAAAACATGAGACTTGGTCGCCAATAGCCTTCGCTGTGTTGTCGAAAAGATAATACCAAAACCAAAAATTTTGACAGGACGGATTATTTTAACAAATTCTGGTACGCTTTTATTTGAGACAAAATGTTCCTTAGTCGCTTAACTGTGTAGTGTTTCGACAATCCAGAAATTCCTCCCTTGTCGTAGGTTCTGATATATTTCACGTATTTGATTATTAACTAGAATTTATATGCATTTCTGAACGCTATGTCAGTGATGAAAAATAGAAAATTTAGATATCCAACATGAAATTGATTCTTAGAAAGCAGGATCGTAATATGCGAATTCTTAGAAAATTCCATTCAATCGAGATTCACAGTCATATATAAATATTAGTCATATTCTGGAAAATTCCCATCAAATGAGATTTAATATAGCCACATAAATAGCGAAAGTTTCTTTTGTCTCTCATTAAGGAGCAAACTTTTTTCTCCAACTTGATCGTTGCTCGTGAAATATTTACCAGAACATTGCCAGAAAGTATCAATCAGTGCAGAAGTTTCTGAAGAGGCTTATATACACAGCCTCTGTAATGCGTTGGATCAACAAAGACCTATGGAATATATGAATTTGCTTTGTTGGTAGTGAAATAAATACCGACGTTAGAACTGATACAGATTATATGCTCGTGCATGAAAATAAATTATATACTTTATAATGTAGATTTTAAATATACATGAAAAAAAATAACGTCGAAACTAAACAAATGGTTCTTTTTATTGATAAATTTGTATGGTTTATTTTTTAATAAATTTTAAGCCAATTTGAAGAAACAACTTTGGAGAAAAAATCATAGTCATTTGTTTCGCAATGAAGTAATTCTGTTTATTTTATTCTTATGAATGTAGATATAGTAAAATTAACAGTTTATAAAGAGAAAAAAATTGCAGATTTATAATTTTTATACATTATTTTAAGTAATCATATAATTTCATCACACAAGAATATTATGACACAATTTCATGATGTGTAAATTACTGTGTAAAATTATAATACAATTTCACCAGAAATCAATACAGTCATAATTTTACTACAATAAACTTTTATCTTATATAATTATTGTGATATTCTCCATATTCAAGCTTATATTTATTTTAACAATTTTCACACCTTTGTAAGTCCTTAATCGAGAATTACTAGGAAAAATGAACTAAACGCAAACTGTTGTAGTCACATTAAACAATTCATAACGTATTTTACCAGATATAAGTATTTTAAATCAAGAATAAGAAACATAAAAATTAATTTAATACGCAGAGTGATTGATTTAGAATCAATTCAAAATTGATTTAGAATCATATAAAATTACTGGTACAACAATAACGCTCAAGATATGATTTGAAAGTTTTTTCTAATTATTAAAGAACTAAATTTTGTATAAGTTTATCGTTACTGTTTTTTTTTTTTTTTTTTGTAGAATACTACATTGCAAGAAAATCTTTCCTTCAGCAATGAGCTATCCAATTATGTCCCGTTAGAGTATAATCATTATCAATTTATTTCTTGTCTTCATTAAAAAAGGAATTAATCTATGCACACGAAAAATGTAGGGAATAGTCAAATTGTCAAATAGAATCTTTTCTCTGTTGCACTCATGCTTATTATCGAAATCGCATTAGTACAAAAAAACCGAAACCATTATAATATTCTTCTTAGTTATTTCTTAGTATTTTCACAATTAATTAAAATGCATAGGACTGATGCAATTTGAATTATATGAAATTATTCGTTTTCGAGGAGTCCTTTATATTTTAAAATCAAGAAAATGGTAATTAAATAATTATTATTATTTTTACATTAAAAAACCTCCGGAATTTATTCTTCCTACCTTCATTTTAATTATATTTTTAAAACTTTCAAAAAAGGATAAGTATGAGAATTAAAATTATTTTCTTTGTATATGAAAACATTATAACCATATAGCAGTAAAGCCTGAAAATTTGTTACATTAACATTTAGCTTGATTAATAAACTTTTATATAATAAACAGTAACGCTGTTTTAGTTTTAAAAAATAATATTTTTTAAACTAAAACATCCTTGTGAATTGAAATAAAAGCTAAAAGTGAATCTAACAAATATGTTTTGACTCGTATCCAAAAGTAACGATAGTTTCCTATTTGATGTTCAGACAAATATAAAGCAGAAAACAGATTATTACAGTAAAAAATCATATTTTGTCTCTAATTAATTTTACAATGCTTAGAGATTTAAGATAACCAGTGTGATGGGAGAGAAACACATTTTCTAAATATAGAACTCTAATTAAGAACGAAAATATGACACATACGCAAATGATACACTCATATTATCAACCATTGCACAGAAAATCACCAATCAGACCGCTCGACATATTCAATCAAAACAATCCCCCCCAAGGCGAATATCCAGCGAAATTGACTGTCGGTCGCAAAAACGTGGATCACGTTGACTACAGCTCTCATCATTTGAATAGTTTAATTACTACCAAATACCTAGAGATGAATAGTACTAGGATTAAATTTCTACCCAAATCAGACGACAGTGGGCATTAAACTGAGATTCTTATCAGTGGGTCTGTCATAATCATTTTACAAATCTGTGCAACTGCAATAATGACGATTATTATTTAGATACGAATGGTATGTTGAAGTTTAAAGAATCACGGATTTGAAAACTGTTAAAAATATGGAAGTAAGTAGAAAAATGTGAGACGAATTGATGGGAACTAATTAAAGAACCATAAAGAAAGTGAATATGTGTACATGGATTTAGCTTAAAAGTTCCCTTCTGTTAGTATGCTGAATGCGTGAAGTTGTGATAATCCTGTAATTCTAATTCTTTCTCAAATATAAGTGCTATTGCAACATTTATGCTATGTTAAAAAAGTTCATTCAAATTAGTAAAAATAAGGAAAGAACTCTTTATTAAATTGCACTTATTCTTCTGTTTTTGAAAACACTTATAATACACACATATATATATATATATATATATATATATATATATATAATCAGAAAACCTCACAAACATCATAAACAAAGATATTAGGAAAACAGTAAAAAAGAAAATGTACGAACAGATAGAATCCTTCTCTTTTTTTTCCATTTAGATGCATTTTATAGTCCTAATGAAAACAAGAATCTTAAGTTTGAGAAAATAATTTAAAATAACAATTTAATCATAACCTTCAACAAATCAAAGGACTAATGGGATTGGGGGGGTAAGCCTTTGATTTTGTAGGACGTTACATTTTTGTGCTTAAAAAAAATATTTTTTCTTAAAAAAATAGCACTGTTTAACAGCTAGAAAAAATAATGAATTTTGAAAAATATTTGATGACTATTTTTTGTAATTTTTTTGCATGCCTAATAGTTTTAAGATTTATTTTATTTATTTTAATTAACTTTCAATTTTGTTTTCCAATTTCTGCATTTTTAAAAAAGAAATTATACAATTTGGTTCCAGATACAAAAGGTAAGAAATTTTTTACAGATATCATCAAAAAAATCTTTAAATACAAACATATTATGATTTCTTTAATCTCCTAAAACATTGCAACACCTTTCAAAGAATACCGTTGAACAAGAAACAACACCATTACGATGTATAAAAAAAAAATATCATTCGAGAGATGAAATATGTGTTTGTAAAATCATAAGTTATTGAACTAATGTAAATTATTAATTTTAATTCTATTTGTTATCTAGTATTATTTCATTGATAATCTATATCAATTTGAACATTTTCTTTTTACTATTGTAATAACATACTAATTTTTTCTATAAAAGAACTTTTATATATGTATTTTGAGTGTGTGTTGTTTTTGCGTTTGTGTTTTGTTTTTCTACGCCTCTCCTTCACTTTAAATCCGATTGAATCATGTTACTATCATAAATGCATGCAATATCAAACCGTAGGTTTAAAATACATATGATATGTAAAAAATATGATGGTTCCCAGCTGAAGTGTGATTTATGTATAAAAAAGTTGTTAATGTGTTATAATTTTAATATAATGCTCCTCGAAAATTATTTTAGATAGTTTACCAAATTTCTCTTTGATCAATTATTACCTCTCATTAAAATATTTGATTCAAATTTTGTCTTCTATTTTTTTTCATATCAGAAATCAATTGATAAAAAAATGAAAAGCATTTTTAAAAAAAAACTTTTAGAAAACTTTAAACATTTTTTTTTTTTCTTTCCTGTATTATACGGCTTGCTTTCTTCTATATGCTGAATGTTGAATTACTATACCCCTTACCTATATATACACATACGAGTACGCGCTTCAACAATTTCAATTTGAAATATATATTTTTAAGAGAAATGTTTTTCTTTAAGATAATACACTTTTAAATTAATTTTTGACGGAAACAAATGAATTCGAATTGAAATAATTTAAGAAGAGAAAAATAAAAAAAAAATTGTTCTCGTATCATGCAGAAGGTTTGTTTATTTTTTTTTTTCCAGGCTACAACACAGAGTAATTTTATACTCATGAAAATAATCAGAAAAATTTATAAAGAGAAGATTCTGCTATTTTTTTTTCCCTCCCTTACTTCAGAAACAAATGAAAAAGCAAATGCAAATGTTGAAATAAGTACAGAAAAGAAAGAAAAAAAGGAAAAATTTTGTCCATTTAATCATCCAAATCAGTACTGCTGAAACATACTTTAATTCAGAAGGGAAAGTAAGAAAGTGGTTTTTTCTTGTCCATTTTTCTACCGAAAGAATCAATATCATAATTCAGTCTTTCAAGGTAACAAAATTCAATCAAAAACACTTCTTATTATTGGGTTAGCACCAATCTTCACAGAAAGGCGAAAAGAGGAAAATAGTTCTTAGGGAAAATAAGAAGAAAAAAAAACCGGAAAATTCAGTTCTAATTGGAATTTCCTCCCATGAAAAAAGGGAACAAAAAGAAAGTAAAGAATCTAAGAGTTTGAACGATATCCTTTTAAAATGAGAAAACAAAGAGCAGAGATTTAACGGAGCAGTCAGGGGTAGGGGGTGAGGGCCGAAAAAGAATTAAAAAAGGAAATTCCAAGCAATGGGGAATTTACAGAGGCAGAGAACTTGGTACTTTGGAACAATGCCAGAGTGTTAGGTATGTTCCTTGGACCCGCGGAGATTTCCTTTCTTAAGCTTACTCCATGTGTATTCAGGCAATATTGTGAGTGAATAACGACTTTCATTCTCTTTGACTGTAGGGTGCGAGGAAGAAAAAAAAATCTCGAAAGATTCTCATGCTACGCCTCTTTGTCATTCCATTTTCTAGTATATTGAAAGTTATTAAGGACAAATTTTTTTAAAGAAATCAGATTCCTTTTCTGTATAGTAATATGTTTATCGGTTCAAACACTGACTTTCAGAGCAAAGCATGTCAGTCGAGATATCACAGATGTTGAGATATGTCAATGAGTTAAAATTAAGAAAAAAGAACGTATGAAAATATGTTCGTAACTATCTGTACATAAGGAAAATTATCGTGAGCCAGTTAGAAAACGTAATTATTTTTGTCACACATACACGGGAAAATATTCTTAAACAGGCAACCCAGACGTAATAACCGATATTATTAAAAAATGTTAGTTTTATTAATTCATACAATAATATATATATATATATATATATATATATATATATATATAATGTAAGTTTCGAAGTCAAAATAGACATAAACAATTACTTAGAAACATTTATTGAAACAGATGAAATATTGTTTCAAGTCGCTTCTCATCATAAAATGGAATGAGATCAATTTCTGTACACCGGGAAAAAATTCGATGTCTGCGAATGGAGACCGTGGTGTCCAAGCTGTTCAGCTCATTGTCGTCACTGGGGAAATATTGCTCCAGTCACGAACTTTTTTTGGCTGAACTCAGTGCACGAGAGCAGCACTGACTTCCTGCTACGGTACCCATAACGGCATCACAAACGATGAGACAGATTTGTTCACTCATTCCAGAAATCAAGCATGGTCAATGCATTGCCAGCACAGTAGATCCCTAAGCAGGACCGAAGACAGTCATACTGATCGATGTGCAAACGACTGTCACACTGATCAATTGTGATGGAGCATTTTTCCCAAACTGGTATGCATAAATTGGTCTCAAGGTATGGCACGCTTCCATTTCGGTGATTCTATGTTGAGAAGTAGCTGAAAGGGGCACTGTATTCTGTTTCAATAAATCTCTCCAGATAATTTGCGTATCTTTACAGGTCTTAAAGAAAAAAACTTACCAGGATTTATATAAGTATACGAGTGTGTGTTTGCGTACGCGCACGTGGTACAGTTTGGCCCAATTCTAGAATGTTTGATAAATACCTAAAAAATCCAACATATCATTCTATTGTTCTCCATTTTTGTTGATGTTCTCCATATATATATATATAGTGATATATATATATATATATATATATATATATATATATATATATATATATATACACGAATAACATATAACACATGAAAAATGTGGTTGTTAGATTATTTTGTTATAATTTTAATAATATTTCCTTCATGATGTAGAATGTTCTATGCAATCGTTTAAATAATATATATTTTATGCATATAAAATATCTATCATTCAAGTTTACCATTTTTATTCAACGCTAACTGTATATGATTTCATGAGTACAGTGAACTCAGAAACATATACAGCATTGAATCATACCGATACTTTAAACTTGAAAAATGATAACAAAAAAAAAAAGTATGTATAGATATTGGAAGGTAGCCTCTTTTAGCAAAATATACGAGGTCGAAAGAATTTTACGGCACACATGATTCGAAACGCATTTTAAAAAAAAAAAAAAAAAAAAAAAAAAAAGTCCCAAAACTCATTTTTTTTTTATGGGAAAAAATCTCTACTAATACGAGAAAAAAAGAATGCAATAACATTCATCATATTCAACAATTTTACTTAAAAGAGATGTAAAAGGTAATTTTGTACAACTCCTGAATGTGACAATGTTAAGTCCAAAACAGAAACTAAACATGCATTTAGTTTTTTACTATATAGCATATTTTTTTCCAGTTATTGAAACACGTACGTATTTAACATACCGTCAAGCAACTTACCGAAGAAAGTAAAAATATAACTACGCATCACGTAAACATGGTAATAAAAAATACATCGATTCGCTTTTACGGATAAAATTATCCGAATTAAAAAGACATGAGTAATTAATATAAATGATAGTAATTACACTGCTATCATTTGTATATTCTCGTTTTGGCAAGAAAAATATTACCGTTTTAAGTGTTATTATAAGAATTGATGAGCATTTTAAATACGATACGCTTCATTATTTTTTTTTAAATATTATCAGTACACAAACAAATAAAAAAAATTTAATAGTCTGGACTATTATTTTAATAATTACGAATCAAAGACCTAAATTATAGTCCACTAATTGATACTTATTAGTAGCATAAAAATTAAAATAAAGAAACTGAATACTCCTTTTATTCATTTTTATGAATTTTGGCTAACTCTTATTAGAACAGAATGTATGTATAATTCGTTTTAAAATTATCTTTAATTGCATGACTGAAAATTGATATATCAAATAGCAGTGACTTGTAAAACTAAATTTCCAAAAAATACAATCTCTAAGATATAAATATATACAATCAAATACAACAGAAAAATAATATTTTCCATTTCATTTAACTTTCGTTCGTTAGAAATTATCGACATACAAAACAGGAAAGCAAAATAATTTTATTTCCAGTTCAAGTATTGTCAGATTTATAACTACATTAATTGAATTATTCAGCTGCAAAAATAAACCTTATAATAATACTGTTTTTTGTAACGTAATGAGGCTTTAAAATTCACAGAACACTTCAATAAATATCAAAATAAAAAGTTGATGAATTCACAGGAAAAAAATATCAAATTTAACGCGCTGCAGTTTTTGATAAAAGATGGCTTAAAATACTACACTTTTCACTTAGCGTCAATAATTACGATTAACACGTCTATATCGTAAAATTACTTTCTATTTTTTTAAATAATTTGACAGTTTAGAACGGATATCACAAAGTTCGAATCACTTACAGGCACCACATCTACTTTTTTAAAAATATTATAACGTAGATAACTACCCTTCATAATTTCTACTTCGTTAAAATGGAAAACTGTTGCACGTCTATAAATAATCCAAATGTAACCACTCTACATCTTTAAAGCAAGAAAATTACGCTTTGGTTTAATACGCAGACAGTTAGGAAACGAATAATCTATTTTGAAGGGACTCCAGGAACCAGTGACGTTTTGCTTAGACCACACTAATTAATTTTGTTTAATTAACGTTCCCCTTTTCTACGCTTTACTACGTGTCACTGAGGATTACCTCTTTTTTTTAGCCCCTGTGCTTGTTTTACTCTTTAATGACTGTAATCATTTTCCATAGATAAAAGAATTCGTTTAAAAATAAAACAGAAAGAGGCGGGAACAAAACATATAAACATATAGATTAATATTTCATGCGCAGGTATGAATTCACATTATAATATGAAGCGTTTGCATTTAGTTGCAAAAGTTTTTTTTCTCAAAAAAAAATATTTATTTAAGGAGGAGATAGGTATAATATTATAATATTAAACTAGTTTAACCTTGCTATTCAGCCTTAGTTCTCAATTTGGTAAGATATCATTATATATATATATATATATATCATTGATATAACAAATAGTCGAAATAAAATTAAATATGTATAGAAACATGGAATAAAATCCAAACAGAGTTCTTACTATTACAATGAAAATTTTCATTTTCATTTTAGATTACAGGAAAAGTAAAAGAAAATGAACATTTTAATTGCAAAAATTTAGGGAAAAAAAAGAAAATTGTTCCATTAAACATTTAAAACAGTATCAAATACATGAAAAGAATACATGACAAAAATATTAAGAAAAATGAACCTTGTGAACTACAAAGAAGTGCAAACTTAGTCGTGAAAAAAACAAAAAAAGAAATAAAACCAAAAAAGGAAATGAAATGTAGCATTTATAAATTCCCAACTATTTATCAAATTAACAAGTTTAACCTGTTTTACTGGCTCAACATTATCTGTATTAAAAAATAGGGAAATGCCATAAAAGTACAAACAATAAAAAAAATGCAAAAAGATTATGATTAGTATAAAACCAAATAAAAAATATTTTCAGATAAAGGTAAAAAATGTTCTAACATTCACCTATGAAAACAGAAAAGAAATCAATCCCAAAATTACCAACCAGATTTCAAAGATTAAAAAAACTTCATGCGATAAATGTCTTTGCAACAAAAACTACATATTTAATACAAACATAACAAGATTTTTCCGCTTGTTAAAACCATAAATGTAACAACGCCCCATCAGAGAGAAAGCAACTCAATGCAAAAGAATTTTAAGACATAAAGCAATTGCAAATAGGAAAAAAAAAAAAAAAATTAACAAATTAAGAGAAAAATTAGAGAGAAAAAAAAGCATATTTGAAAACAATATAAATATAAATTTTAAAGATTTAAAATCAAACCAAAGAAAACTAAAAATTATAATTATGGTTTTAATTACTCTTCATAAAGTTCGAGAAAGAAATTGCACTGGAACAAACTTTCTTAAACTTATTCAGGTTAGGTGAACATCTTGTGTTTTGTGACACTGATATTGCCTGAATATTTGGTTATAAATTAAATTCTAAAAAACATTCAGTTTTTAAAGAACCCTAAATAAGAGAATCATGAATCGTAAAGGGAGGAAAGGCCCCTTTTATCATTTATATTTGAAAAGAAATTTTATTATCTTCTAAATTTTAAGAAATATCAAAAATTTTTTCGCTTCATTTATATTGATATCAGTATTTAAATATATATACCTGATAAAAAAAAGACGAGATAGATTTACAAATACATATTTCACTATGTGTGTAAGTCGATTTTGGAACAAGAAAGTAAATATTTCAGTGATAAGATTTTTATTCGTTCTTCATCAGATCAAAGAGCCTTCAGCCATGGGTCAAATCCATAAGTGGGAAAACAGAAGATTGATTTTATTTAGTCTGAATGTATAGTTGTTCCTTAAGCAATTCAGCAATTTTTTTTTTTTTTTTTTTTTTTTTTCTTCCTTTTAAGTTTGACAGAGTAACGCGTGAAATAATTAATACCGATCAAACGGAATGAAATAGATTAGAATTTAAGAGTAGGTGATCTTACCTGAAAATTTAATGATTGTTAAACATCATATGAATATGTAAAGCAAGAAACAAAAATTTTCAAAAAACAATGTTTAATTGTGCTCAATATTTATCTTATTATTTTATTTTATATCAAAAAAACAACATTTAAAGTAGGAAATAAACATTCCTCTTAATGTATGATACCGAAACAGAACGAAAATTAACTTTCGATACATACATACACATTATCTTAAAAAAGTAACGAATAATTCAAATTAAATTTAACTAATTTCGTATTTGAATAATGGAATAAGTTTAGTAATTAATAATTTAACGAAGATTTCATTTCGCTGTTTAATTTATCAGAAAAATTTCTATAATTCCGAATATATATATATATATATATATATATATATATATATATATATATATATATATATATACATATATTTCTATAATTCCAAAGATATTCTATTGTTTTTTGGAAATACAATTAAATTGCTATTGTGAAATACACAAAAGTAATTAACAAAATGCATGAAAATCAACCTAGTTCAGTGTTAAAAGAGATAACTATTCGAATGTTAATTAAAATTCATTATCCTTGCAATATATAAATATATAATTTGATTTCTCCCCCAAAACTTTCTTTTAGTTTTTAGCTTTTATTATCATACAAATATATTTTTTATATGATATTAATAATTTCCACTCTCGTTTTTTTATATAAATTTTTCTTTTACGGTGGACTAGAGAGGATTACAAAAATGAATGCACATGACTCCATTCCACAGACTTCATGTAAATATAACTAATTTGATGATGATTACATCATGAGAATTTTCAAGCTTTGATTTTACGAAGTTTCAGTTTTAGAGAAAATTGTAGAATATAATCATTCAGTTAAGTACAGCTGAAGTTAGTTAAAGGAATATCAAGAATGCAATATTATTGGGAGGTGGGAACAATACACTTTTTACTTTTAGATATTATTTAATTTGAAGACATTACATGATATCATCATCAAACAATAATCTTTTACAATGAGTGTTTCTCGTCGGAAAGATATGCTACTAACAAGTATGGTGTTCGTGTCTTTATCCAACATGTTCATTTTCCTTTCATATTTGCATTCGTCAGAACTGCTTGGTGTGAACGGAGCCTGCGTTCATACAATACATCTTTACAAACTAAAATTCTAACCGGTTAATAAATATGACAAATAATTCAAAAGCATAAACAAAAACATCTTAGAATCAATAAATTAATAGACTGAATCTCCAAAATTTTCTTCGATTTACCTCGACAAGTTTTCCCCAAGTAGTCTGGAATATAGAATAAATAGTTCATCTTCATTTCTCGCTTGTAATATCAATCTTACTGACAACAAATTCAGTATTAAATTTTACAATTTCAACTGAATGGATAGATGTTAATTTTATCTTGAACCGAAATTATAATATTTAAAACTTTATTTCTATTTTTTCTTACCATACAATTAAAAAATTTAAATTTATATATATTTGACATTAGAGGTTTAACTTCTTTCTTGTTACTTCAAAACGATTTAAAGTAAACAAAAAAAAAAACTAACAAAATATCTTATTGGTTTAAAAAAACATATGATGGAATTACTGTCATATGAAATTTGAATGTTAAGCGAATTATTATTTAATTTGAGCTTAAAATCTCTGAGATGTGTAATTGACTCGCATATTTTGCATTTTCACGTCTTTCGATTTTAAAAGAACCTCATCCCCAACCCCTTCACGAGAAGAATCAGCCGGGCGTGCAACGCGATGACTGCATAATATACTACCTTAATCTGAGGCGTTGTCTGTCCTCCTAACAGAATAATTAAAGCTCACTCCTGGAGAACGGTGCGATACTCTGACGCAGAGTAATTCTCCGATATAAACTCAACTCTATAAAATTAACGTTAACAGCGACCGAGAAATTATCTTCCGCCATAACCACGCAATTTCGTTCTCCTGAAGACAACGCCCTTCAACAGGAAAACAGGCCCAGTTTCAGGCAAGAAAAACAATCAATATCAAATGTCTGCCAAGAGCCGTAGGGATGCAGAAGGTGGGGTCTAATGGAGCTTCTTTTAAAGGCATTATTTCCTTCCATTAGGTCATGGCAATGGGGGGGATTCGTGAATCTTTAGGCAATTTTCTTCAGCACACGGGCGCAGGTAACAGCATCACTTATCTTCCGATTCCCTACAATAATCCTCCCGGCTTTGAAGATTTTTTTTAGAAATATACGACAGATCTGTTATTACTTTGAGAAAGATTTCACTCGATTCACAAGTTTATTTATTGAAGATAAAGACAGATCTCTAAATCAAAATGAAAGTCGAAAGCCCATTTTTTTATATGTTTTCAAATTTGCAAATATATAACAAATTTATATTTTACTTTGTTCTTTTATTCATATGTTTACAAGATCACCGTCCAAAATAGGAACTTATTAATTTGTGACTGGCAGGTATAAGATGAAAAATAAAGGCTTCATACTCATTATGCTATTATTCTATTGAAAAGCAATGTAAACTTAAAATATATAGAATTATTTTGTTTCAAAATCAACATTTATTTAATTAATTAATTCTGGTTGTTTATTCTTCATGGATTCCTCACATCCATTTTATAATTAATTATGACTGCAGTTCCAAAAGTAACCATCCCACAGTAATAAAATAGAAATTGAATAAACCGGATACAACTCCAAATTTTCACATCACCAAAAGACTTTGTCGATTTTATGAAGAATTCATCAGTATTGCACACATAGCGATATTTTTGCGTAAGTTGAAATACAAGCGATAAGAACTCTTACTCAAAGTGACTTTAAAGGAGGAAATCTTATCTCGATATGTTCCAAAAAATCTAAAATAACTTGATGCTTTTACATAGAGACGGAAACAAATTTTGGGAAACTTCTATTTAATCTTCTTATCAAAGTGAAACATATCTTTGCAAAAACTGGTATAATCTGTTGAAAACTTCCAGACTCTTCTATGTAAGAGTACTTAATAATATATTCAACCATCAATATATATTTTGAAGAATGTCACTTTTCACAACCCAAATCCGAAAAATTAAATTATTGGAGAAAAAGGATAGCAACTAAGCGATCCGATATGTGAGCTCCCTGAATATATCAAATATTGAATTCATAGACTTAAGTCAACTTACGTCATGCTATACTCGATATTTGTTTTTTTTGAGTACTCTTCAATCCTGCAATAGAAAATCAAAAGTAATTCATTATGAAAACATTATTTGATATTTGAGTACGGTTTTCTTTAAATTGCACGAGGTGAGAGCGTAATGGTGACATTTTAATGGAATGGTGGCTGTTAACGGCTAGCATGATGAACTGCTGTGAGCAAATGGTGTACTTTAGGAAGGTTGACATCATTTTCATATCTGCTACAAGACTAGAGGAAAAAACACCATGATCGGCACCATTGATGCAGCAGATGAAATGATTAGAGATAATTGGAAGACTCGCATATCTGTACAACGTTGTACCTGAGTAAAGAACAAGAGTCAATAAATCGTCCAGCAACATCTAAAGTGCAATAAAGATCAAAGTGCAATGGATATCGAAACAACTTTTGGCCACAGTTCACGGTGAGATGCAACATTTAACTAGGAAGAAGATCCTGCATTTGTGAAACATATTTGCAGACGACGAGTCATGGTATCGTCATTAAGCATCCGAATCAAAGAGGAATCGAGTGTGCAGTGGAAGCACATCATTCACTATCAAATCCCGTTGGTGAGGTGTGATCGCGAGGGGGGGTGCCAGCTCAGGTGTCGTCCTCGTCACTGACCGTGGCTCAAACTCATTAAGTCCACCCCAGCTCCCTCGTGTTGTTGGGAAATAAACAAAACTAAATCCAAACCTCTTATCAAAAGAGACTTTGCAGCAACAAGTAATATTAGTATCTTCTTCGATTACTGTTGAACAATTTTAATTGATTTTCTGTCACAAAAAAAAGCGCACTATCGATTCTGGAAAATAATACTGCAGCAATTTCTCGCGGAACATAAAAAAAAGCAGTTCAGGAAGACTGGCCCCCTCTCACAGCAAACGATCCCTGGATAACGCCGACCCACACATCTCCCATGAAAACCCAGATGACCATGCACGAATTTGTTTGAAGCGTTGGAACACCCAGCATACAGACCGGATTTGTCGTTATTTACATTTTTTGATCCATTTAAAAAAAATCTTCCAAGGAAAGGTTTTCATTTAGTAACTATGTGAAAGAAACTGTGTGTGTGTGTGTGTGTGTGTGTGTGTGTGTGTGTGTGTGTGTGTGTGTGTGTGTGTGTGTGTGTGTGTGTGTGTGTGTGTTGTGTGGTCGGGCGTTATCAAGAAGGATCGTTTGCTGTGAGAGAGGGCCAGATTATTCTGATTGCTTTTTTATGTTCCGCGAGAGTACTGCAGTATTTTCCAGAATCGATAGTGCGCTTTTTTGTGACAGAAAATCAATTAAAATTGTTCAACAGTAATCGAAGAAAGATGCTAATATTACTTTCCTTGTTGCTGCAAAGTCTCTTTGATAAAGGGTTTAGTTTAGTTTTTGTTTTATTTAACAACACGAGGGCTATTGGAGACGGACTTAATAATTTTGAGCCACGGTCAAGTGACGAGGACGACACCTGAGCTGGCACCCTTGTATTATTTGTATTTATTGATTTTATTCTTTATCTATATATATTGTGAAAAATTATCATCTCTCACATAATCCACGATACTACTTGAACCATCAAGCACAATAGTTTCCACAAAATCTATATTTATTAATAGTGGAATATTCATAAATTGTCAAAAATTCTGCTTTTTTTACGACATTGAACACTTCTGGTTAAAAAAAGGACAAAACGAAACTATGTCAATTATAAATATTTTTTTGATAACGTTTTTTGTTAAATCATATTTTTATGATTATACAAAAGGTTTAAGTAAAAATTAAGATCACGATTATTTCTTCTTTAAAATTATAAATTTTATGTAAAAATTATTTTTCCAATACGAGGGTGGGTAAAATACAAGTACATGGGTAGATGACAGGTAAATTGTTACCATTGGATGCTACCTCAAATGGAACCAGAAACAAATTTGTTGACATTGATTCGTAGGTTAGTTTTGATTTGGTAGTAATTTATTCTGCCAAAAGGTTAAAGGCGGTCTCATAAAGCCGGAAGAAGTTATACTGAAGAATTTTTTGTGGTGCGTGTGTAGGCGTCATGGTGAATACGAGAAACTGAGACTTAGATAACTGAAAGCTCTAGTGAATTATGATGTTTACTAAAATTAAAATTGAATTTTCGATGCTAGAACTTTCCTTCTCTTGGAGTTTCTAAGGACTTTTTTGAGCGACCCTCTTATTTGGAAAGAAACAAAGAGAAAAATTGGACATTAACGTGATTGTTCGCAATCGATATGATCATTTAACAGAAAAAAAGATAATAGGAAGTACATTGACAATCGTGTTTCAACATATATTTCTTTAAACAAATAATATAAAAAAAATATTTTTAATTACAAATGCACACTTTGGTACGGTGCATAAATCGAATAATTTCTTTATTATACTATCCATGAATGTGACTACCTATCCAAAAATGAATTGGATGTAAATGCAAAGAGAGACAAAAATCGATACAAAGCAATCAAATATTCCACTCCAGAAAGACAGTATGAACTTGGTTTCATTGACAAATCCTTTAAAATCTTGTTTTTATTTCATTTATTTTCCTGGGAGTTTCCTCGAAACAAAAAGCCTTACGTTTATCCCTTTGTCTCGCCATACACGAAAAAACATTAATTCCTACGCCTCCTTTTGACGCGTAACACCAAACCTGAGGAAATATTCTAAAAAATAAAAGGACAAGAAACCACATCCATGAAGTGTCATTTTCTCATACATTCTAATATTTTGACGTTACAGTACGCTTTAGACAGACTTACCGATAAGAAGTTCAGTCTTTTTTTAAACTAAAATATTTGGCCAAGAATATATCATAGAAAGTAACTGAAGAAGAGTTCTGCTCGTGCCAAATTATCAGACACTTTATCGAAGACCCAGTTTAATTTGGAGTATCGGCCTCTATCAGTTTCAATGAATGCTAAATTTAGGGATGAAATATATTTTACACCTTCAAAAAGCGGTCAGGAGTTCAATACTTTTCGGATTGATTTTTCTCATTCCATTTTTTTGGTGCTACATTTTTTACATATTAATTAAGTTTGAAATCAATTAAATTGTGTTCAAAAAAAACATTGTATAAAGTTTCACCTTTTTTTTACTTTGAAATACATATCATTATAATATATATTCTTTATGTTTGTTTTCCTGAAAAGAAATACCACGAGATAATATTAACGCAAAATAACTATCTTATGAGATTCGAAGATTGTTTTTTGCAAAATTATAAACATCAGATAGATTCCTATCTATTTCAAGACAACTATCATTATAAATGCAATTTTGAAACTGTAATAAACACATTTCAAAAGAATTATTGGCGATTTATCATATCTATTTTTTTAGCACAGGCTTAATTGATTCTTAAGTTTTAACTACACTTTCTAGTAAAATATATAGGGGTTTCAATGGAAGGTGACCATACTAGAAATATGTAATATCTTTATAAAAAATTTAAAGAAATCATAATTATTGAAGCATCCTGTCCATCGTTTTTGGCAGCAGGTTAATACCCTTGGTGTAAAATGATGTGAGGATTGTTTTTTTGAAAGAAGGCCTACCACACACACACACACACACACACGACACACACACACACCACACACACACACACACACACACACACACACACACACACACA
>BMAW01124746.1:67769-78440 GCA_019974015.1 Nephila pilipes | reverse complement strand
CACACACACACACACACACACACACACACACACAGTTTCTTTCACGTAGTTGCCCAAATGAAAACCTTTCCCTTGGAAAGATTTTTTAAGTTGATCAAAAATGTGGAAGCCACTCGGCGACAAATCCGCTCTGTATGCTGGGTGTTCCAATACTTCCAAACAGAATTCGTGCATGGTCATCTGGGTTTCACGGGAGATGTGTGGTCGGGCGTTATCAAGAAGGATCGTTTGCTGTGAGAGAGGGACAGATTATTCTGATTGCTTTGTTACATTCCGCGAGAGTACTGCAGTATTTTCCAGAATTGATAGTGCGCTTTTTTGTGACAGAAAATTATTTAAAATTGTTCAACAGTAATCGAAGAAAGATGCTAACATTACTTTCCTTGTTGCCGCAAAATCTCTTTGATAGAAGGTTTAGTTTAGTTTTTGTTTTATTTAGCAACACGAGGGCTATTGGAGATGAACTTAATAATTTTGAGCCTCGGTCAAGTGACGAGGACGACACCTGAGCTGGCACCCCCCTCTCCTAACATCCACACCACGCCTTCGGGATTTGATAGTGGGAATGATGTGCTTCCACTGCACACTCGTTCTCTTTGATTCGGATGCTTAATGACGATACCATGACTCGTCGTCTGCAAATATGTTTCACAAATGCGGGATCTTCTTTAAAATGGATTAAATGTTGCATCTTGTGAACTGTGGTAAGTTGTTTCGATATCCATTGCGCACAGTCTTTATTGCACTTTAGATGTTGCTGGACGATTTATTGACTCTGTTCTTTACTCAGGTACAACGTTGTACAGATGTCACGAGTCTTCAATTATCTCTAATCATTTCATCTGCTGCATCAATGAATTCATTGCCGATCATGGTGTTTTTTTCCTCTGGTCTTGGCAGATATGAAAATGATGTCCAACCTTCCCTAAAACTTTTACACCATTTGCTCACAGCAGTTCATCCTAAGCCATGCTAACCGTTAACAGCCACCATTCCATTAAAATGTCTGCATTACGCTCTCCTCGTGCAATTTAAAACCGTACTCAAAATATCAAATAATGTTTTGTAATGAATTACTTTGATTTTCTATTATAGGACTGAAAGAGTACTTTCAAAAAAATAAAATATCGAGTATAGCATGACGTAAAGTTGACTTAAGTCTATAATTCAATATTTGATATATTATCGGGAGCTCACATATCGGATCGCTTAGTTGCTATCCCTTTTTTCTCCCAATAATTTAATTTTTCGGATTTAGGTTGTGAAAAGTGACATTCTTCAAAGAAATATATTGATGGTTGAATATATTATTAAGTACTCTTACATGAAGAGTCTGGAAGTTTTCCAACAGATTATACCAGTTTTAAGATATGTTTCACTTTGATAAGAAGATTAAATAGAAGTTTCCCAAAATTTGTTTCCGTCTCTATGTAAAACATCAAGTTATTTTAGATTTTTTGGAACATATCAGATAAGATTTCCTCCTTTAAAGTCACTTTGAGTAAAGAGTTCTTATCGCTTGTATTTCAACTTACGCAAAATATCGCTATGTGCAATACTGATGAATTCTTCATATTAAATCTGACAAAGTCTTTTGAACGTGTGAAAATTTGGAGTTGTATCCGATTTATTCAATTTCTATTTTATTACTCGTAGGATGGTTACTTTTTTGAACTGCAGTCATAATTAATTATAAAAATGGATGTAGGAATCCATGAAGAATAAACAACCGAATTAATTAATTAAATAAATGTGATTTTGAAACAAATAATTCTATATTTTAAACGGTTACATTGCTTTTCAATAGAATAATAGCATAATGAGTATGAAGCCTTTATTTTCATCTTATACCTGCCAGTCACAAATTAATAAGTTCTATTTTGGACAGTGATGCTTGTAAACATATGAATAAAGAACAAAGTAAAATATAAATTTGTTATATATTTGCAGTTGAAAACATAAAAAAATGGGCTTTCGACTTTCATTTGATTTAGAGATCTGTCTTTATCTTCAATACTTTAATAAACTTATTGAATCAGTGAAAATCTTTCTCAAAGCAATAACAGATCGTCGTATATTTCCACAAAATCTTCAAAAGCCGGGAGGATTATTGTAGAGTCGGAAGACAAGTGATGCGATTGTTACCTGCGCCCGTGTGCTGAAGAAAATTACTAAGATTCACGAATCCCCCATTGCCATGACCTAATGGAAGGAAATAATGCCTTTAAAGAAGCTCCATTAGACCCCACCTTCTGCATCCCCCTACGGCTCTTGGCAGACATTTGATATTGATTGTTTTCTTGCCACAAAACTGGGCCTCCCTGTTGAAGGGCGTTGTCTTCTGGGGGGAGAACGAAATTGCGTGATTTATGGCGGAAGATAATTTCTCGGTCGCTGTTAACGTTAATTTTATAGAGTTGAGTTTATATCGGGAGAATTACTCTGCCCGTCAGAGTATCGCACCGTTTCTCCAGGAGTGAGGCTTTAATTATTCTGTTAGGAGGACAGACAAAGCGCCTCGGATGGAGTAGTATATTATGCAGTCGCATCGCGTTGCACGCCCGGCTGATTCTTCTCGTGAAGGGGGTTGGGGATGAGGTTCTTTTAAAATCGAAAGACGTGAAAATGCAAAATATGCGATGAGTCAATTACACATCTCAGAGATTTTAGATTAGCTCAAATTAAATAATAATTCGCTTAACATTCAAATTTCATATGACAGTAATTCCATCATATGTTTTTTTTTAAACCAATAAGATATTTTGTTAGTTTTTTTTTTGTTACTTTAAAATCGTTTTTTGAAGTAACAAGAAAGTTAAAAACCTCTAATGTCAAATATATATAAATTTAAATTTTAATTTGTATGGTAAGAAAAATGAAATAAAAGTTTTAAATATTATAATTTCGGTTCAAGATAAAATTAACATCTATCCATTCAGTTGAAATTGTAAAATTTAATACTGAATTTGTTGTGGTAAGATTGATATTACAAGCGAGAAATGAAGATGAACTATTTATTCTATATTCCAGACTACTTGGGAAAACTGTCAAGGGTAAATCGAGAGAATTTTGGAGATTCAGTCTATTAATTTATTGATTCTAAGATGTTTTGTTTATGCTTTTGAATTATTTGTCATATTATTAACCGGTTAAATTTCTAGTTTGTAAGATGTATTGTATGAACGCAGGCTCCGTTCACACCAACGGACTACTGACGAATGCAAATATGAAAGGAAAATAGGCAGACATGTTGGATAGTAAAGACGCGAACACCATACTTGTTAATGTATATCTTTCCGACGAGAAACACTCATTGTAAAAGATTATTGTTTGATGATGATATCATGTAATGTCTTCAAATTAAATAATATCTAAAGTAAAAATTGTATTGTTTCCCACCTCCCAATAATATTGCATTCTTGATATTCATTTAACTAACTTCAGCTGTACTTAACTGAATGATTATATTCTACAATTTTATGTTACTCTAAAACTGAAACTTCGTAAAATCAAGCTTGAAAATTCTCATGATGTAATCATCATCAAGAATTAGTTATATTTGCAGCGAAGTCTGTGGAATGAATAGTCATGTTGCATTCATTTTTGTAATCCCTCTCTAGTCCACCGTAAAAAAAATTTATATAAAAAACGAGTGGAAATTATTAATATGTATATAAAATATATTTGTATGATAATAAAAGCTAAGAACTGAAAGAAAGTTTTGGGGGAAATAATTCAATTATTATATGTTTATATATTATAAGGATGTGAATTTTTAATGTATTCGAATAGTTATCTCTTTGTAACACTGAACTAGGTTGATTTTCATGCATTTTGTTAATTTCTTTTGTTGTGTATATTTCTATGTAATTTAATTATTGCTCCCGAAAAGCAATAGATATCAAAGCCTTTGGAATTATAGAAATTTAATACATACATTTGTATATATATATATATATATATATATTAGGAATTATAGAAATGTTCCTAAAACTAAAATAAATTAAACAGCGAAATGAAATCTTTGTTAAACTATTAATTATTAAACTGATTTCATTATTCAAATACGAAGTGGATTTAAATTATTTAATTTGGGTATTCGTTAATTTTTAGATAATGTGTATCGAAAGTTAAATTTCGTTCTATTTCGGTATCATACACGACTTCCCCAAGAGTTTATTTCCTACTTTAAATATTGTTTTTATATAGGAACAAAATAATAAGATAAATAATTAAGCACAATTAGACAAAATTGTTCTTGCAAATTTTTGTTTTCTTGCTTTACATATTTGTATATGATGTTTAACAATGATTAGAATTTTCAGGTAAGATCACCTACTCTTAAAATTCTAATCCTATTTCATTTCCGTTTACGGTCGTTGACCCAACTATTTCACGCGTTACTTTCTAATCGAAACTTAAAAGAAGAAGACAAAAAAAAAAAAAAAAAGTGCTGAATTAGCAAGAATTGGAACAACTATACATTCGAACCCCAAATAAAATCAATCTGTCTTCTGTTTCCACTAATGGGTAGACCCATGGCTGAAGGCTCTTGGATCTGATGAAGAACGAATAAAACTCTTATCACTGAAATATTTACTTTCTTGTTCCAATATCGACACACACATAGTGAAATATGTATTTGTAAATTTATCTCGTCTTTTTATCCAGAGTATATATATTTAAATATACTGCAAACTAATATCAATATAAATGAAGCGGAAAATTTTGATATTTCTTAAAATTTAGAAGATAATAAAAATTCGTTCTAATATATATGATAAAAGGGGCCTTTCCTCCTTTGCGATTCATGAAGTTCTCTTATTTGGGAGTTCTTTAAAACTGAATATTTTTAGAAATTTAATTAATAACCAAATATTGAGCAATATCAGGCTTGTGTCTAAAACACAAGATGTTCACACTAACCTGGATAAGTTTAAGAAAGTTTGTTCAGATGCAGAATTTCTTTTGAACTTTATGAAGAGTAATTTAAAATATAATAATAATAATTTCTAGTTTTTCTTTGGTTTGATTTCAAATCTTTAAAGTTTTTTGTATTTATATTGTTTTTAAATATGCCTTTTTTCTCTCTAATTTTCTCTTAATTTGTTAATTTTTTTTCCTATTTGCAATTGCTTAATGTCTTAAAAATTCTTTTGCATTAGTTTGCTTTCTCTCTGATAGAGGGCGTTGTTACATTTATGGTTTTAACAAAGCGGAAAAATCTTGGTATGTTTGTATTAAATATGTAGTTTATTGTTGCAAGGCATTTATCGCATGAAAGTTTTTTAATCTTTTAAAATCTGGTTGATTAATTTTGGGATTGTTCTTTTTCTGTTTTCATAGGTGAATGTTAGAACATTTTTATTTATCTGAAAATATTTTTATTTGGTTTTTATACTGAAATGTAATCTTTTTGCATTTTTTATTGTTTGTACTTTATGGCATTTTCCTATTTTTATGCAGATAATGTTGAGCCAGTAAAACAGGTTAAACTTGTTAATTTGTCATAAGCCAGATTTAGAATTTATAAATGCTACATTTCATTTCCTTTTTGGTTTATTTCTTTTTGTTTTTTCACGACTAAGTTTGCACTTCTTTGTAGTTTAAAGTTCATTTTCTTAATATTTTTGTCATGTATTCTTTCATGTATTTGTTTTGTTTTTTAAATGTTTAATGGAGCAATTTTCTTTTTTTTCCCTAAATTTTTGCAATTAAAAAAAATGTTCATTTTTCTTTTACTTTTTCCTGTAATCTAAAAAAATGAAAATGAAAATTTTCATTGTAATATTAAAGAACTCTGTTTAGTTTTATTCCATGTTTCTATACATATTTAATTTTATTTCGACTATTTTGTTATATCAATGATATATATATATATATATATAATGAGTATCTTGCAAATTGAGAACTAAGGCTGAATAGCAAGGTTAAACTAGTTTAATATTATAATATTATACCTATCTCCTCCTTAAATAAATATTTTTTGAGAAAAAAAAACTTTGCAACTAAATGCAAACGCTTCATATTATAATGTGAATTCATACCTGCGCATGAAATATTAATCTATATGTTTATATGTTTTGTTCCCGCCTCTTTCTGTTTTATTTTTAAACGAATATTTTCTTTTATCTATGGAAAATGATTACAGTCATTAAAGAGTAAAACAAACACAGGGCTTAAAAAAAGAGGAATTTAATCCTCAGTGACGTAGTAAAGCGTAGAAAAGGGAACGTGATTAATTAGCTCAAAATTAATTAATTAGCCGGTCTAAGCAAAACGTCACTGGTTCCTGGAGTCCTTCAAAATAGGTATTCGTTTCTAACTGTCTACGTAATTAAACCCAAAGCGTAATTCTTTCTTGCTTTAAGATGTAGTGGTTACATTTGGATTGTTGCCAGACGTGCAGCAGTTTTCCATTTGCGAAACTGGATTTAGAATTATGAAGGGTAGTTATCTACGTTATAATATTTTAAAAATGGAGTAATGGTGCCTGTCAAATTCGAACTTTGTGATATCGTTCTAAACTGTCAAATTATTTAAAAAAAATGAAAGTAATTTATGTTTACGATATAAAGACGTGTTGTCGTAATTATTGACGCTAGTGAAAAGTGTAGTATTTTAAGCCATCTTTTATCAAAAACTGCAGCGCGTTAAATTTGATATTTTTTCCTGTCTTAATTCATCAACTTTTTATTTTGATATTTATTGAAGTGTTCTGTGAATTTTAAAGCCTCATTACTTACGTGCAAAAACGGTATTGTCAATTATAGGTTTATTTTGCAGCTGAATAATTCGAATTAATGTAGTTATAAATCTGACAATACTTGAACTGGAAATAAAATTATTTTGCTTTCCTGTTTTGTTATGTCTGATAATTTCTAACGAACGAAAAGTTAAATGAAATGGAAAATATTATTTTTCTGTTGTATTTGATTGTATATATTTGCTATCTTAGAATTGTATTTTTTCATTGGAAATTTAGTTTCAGTCACTGCTATTTGATATCTCAATTTTCAGTCATGCAATTAAAGATAATTTTAAAGCGAATTATACATACATTCTGTTCTAATAAAAGGTTATCAAATACGAAATTCATAAAATGAAATAAAGAATTATTCAGTTTCTTTTATTTTAATTTTTATGCTACTAATAAGTAGCTCAATTAATTGGACTATAATTTAGGTCATTTTTTGAATTCGTAATTATTAAAATAATAGTCCGGGCTTCTTAATTTTTTTTATTTGTTTGTGTACTGATAATATTTAAAAATAATGAAGCGTATCGTATTTAAAATGCTCATCAATTCTTATAATAACACTTAAAGCAGTAATATTTTTTCTTCATAAAACGAGAATATACAAATGATAGCAGTGTAATTACCAATCATTTATATTAATTATATGTCTTTTTAATTCGGATAATTTTATCCGTAAAGCGGGTCGATGTATTTTTTGGCCATGTTTTACGTGATGCGTAGTTATATTTTTACTTTCTTCGGTAAGTTGCTTGACTGATCATGTTAAATACGTACGTGTTTCAATAACTGGAAAAATATGCTATATAGTAAAACTAAATGCATGTTTTAGTTTCTGTTTTGGACTTAACATTGTCACATTCAGAGTTGTACAAAAGTACCTTTTACATCTCTTAAGTAAGAATTGTTGAATATGATGAATGTTATTGCATTCTTTTTTCTCGTATTAGTAAATTTTTTTCCCATAAAAAAATTAATTTTGGAACTTTTTTTAAAAGATGTGTTTCGAATCTATGAATTGCCCGTAAAAATTCTTTCGATTCGTATATTTTGCTAAAAATGCTACCTTCCATCCGTCTATACATACTTTTTTTTTGTTATCATTTTTCAGAGATTTAAGTATCGGTATGATTCCAATGCTGTATATGTTTCTGAGTTCATAACCTCATGAATCATATACAGTTGTGTAGAATAAAAGTGGTAAACTTAAATATTAAAATATTTTATATGCATACAAATATATTTTAATTATTTAAATTGCATAGTTATTCTATATGATGAAAGGAAATATTATTAAAATTATAACAAAATGTCTACCAACCACAGTTTTTTTTCTTTAGTTTGTTATATATATGGAGAACATCAACAAAAATGGAGAACAATAAATTGAATGATGTAATGGGTTTTAGAGTATTTATCTAGGCTATTCTAGAATTATAGGCCAAACTGTACCACGTGCGCACGTACGCAAACACACACTCGTATACTTATATATATAATCCTGAAAGTAAGTTTTTCTTTAAGACCTGTAAAGATACGCAAATTATCTGGAGAGATTTATTGAAACAGAATACAGTGCCCTTTCAGCTACTTCTCAACATAAGAATCACCGAAATGGAAGCACGTGCCATACCTTGAGACCAATTTATGCATACCAGTTTGGGAAAAATGCTCCATCTGAAAGTGGAGTCAGCGTGTGACAGTCGTTTGCACATCGATCCAGTATGACTGTCTTCGGTCCTGCTTAGGGATCTACTGTGCTGGCAATGCATTGACCACCGCTTGATTTCTGGAATGAAGTGAACAATCTGTCTCATCGTTTGTGATGCCGTTATGGTACCGTAGCAGGAAGTCAGTGCTGCTCTCGTGCACTGAGTTCAGCTTCTTAAAAAGTTTCGTGACTGGGCAATATTTCCCCAGTGACGACAATGAGCAGACGGCTTGGACACCTGGGTCCATTCGCAGACGTCGAATTTTTTCGATCCCGGTGTACAGAAATTGATCTCATTCCATTTATGATGAGAAGCGACTTGAAACAATATTTCATCTGTTTCAATAAATGTTTCTAAGTAATTGTGTTTTATGTCTATTTACGGCTTCCGGGAAACTTACATTATATATATATATATATATATATATATATATATATATATATATATATATATATATATATATATATATATATTATTTGTATGAATTTAATAAAACTAACATTCATTTTAATAATATCGGTTATTACGTCTGGGTTGCCTGTTTAAGAATATTTTCCGTGTATGTGTGACAAAAATAATTACGTTTTCTAACTGGCTCGATAATTTTCTTTTTCCTTATGTACAGATAGTTACGAACATATTTTCATACGTTCTTTTTTCTTATTTTAACTCAGTGACATATCTCAACATCTGATATCGACAGAAGGCTTATGCTTTGCTCTGAAAAGTCAGTGTTTGAACCGACCAAGCATATTACTATACAGAAAAAGTCTGATTTCTTTAAAAAAAAATTTGTCACTTAATAACTTTTTCAATATACTAGAAAACGGAATGACAAAGAGGCGTAGCATGAGAATCTTTTCGAGATTTTTTTTCTTCCTCGCACCCTACAGTCCAAAGAGAATGAAAGTCGTTATTCACTCACAATATTGCCTGAATACACATGAGTAAGCTTAAGAAAAGGGAAATCTCCGCGGAGTTCAAAGGAGCATACCTAACACTCTGGCATTGTTCCAAAGTACCATAAGTTCACGCCTCTGTAAATTCCCCATTGCTTGGAATTTCCTTTTTAATTCTTTTTCGGCCCTCACCCCCTATACCCCTGACCTTAACTCCGTTAAATCGTCTCTCTGCTCTTTGTTTTTCTCATTTAAAGGATATCGTTCAAACTCTTAGATTCTTTTACTTTCTTTTTGTTCCCTTTTTTTCATGGGAGAATTCCAATTTTATAGAACTGAATTTCCGGTTTTTTTTCTTCTTTATTTTCCCTAAGAACTATTTTCCTCTTTTCGCCTTTCTGTGAAGATTGGTGTGCTAACCCAATAATAAGAAGTGTTTTTGATTGAATTTTTGTTACTTGTGAAAGACTGAATTATGATGATTCTTTCGGTAAGAAAATGGACAAAGAAAAACCCACTTTCTTACGCTTTCCCCTTCTGAATTAAAGTATGTTTCATTTTCAGCAGTACTGATTTGGATGATTAAATGGACAAAATTTTTTCCTTTTTTTTTCTTTCTTTTCTGTACTTATTTCAACATTTTGCATTTGCTTTTTCATTTACATGTGTTTCAAGTAAGGGAGGGAAAAAAAATGGCTTCTTAGAATCTTCTCTCTTTATAAATTTTTCTGATTATTTTTCATGAGTATAAATTACTGTATTTTGTAGCCTGGAAAAAAAAAAAAAAAAAAGCAAGCCTTCTGCATGATACGAGAACAATTTTTTTTTTATTTTTCTCTTAAATTATTTCAATTCGAATTCATTTGTTTCCGTCAAAATTAATTTAAAGAATTATTATCTTAAAGAAAAACATTTCTCTTAAAAATATATATTTCAAGTGAAATTGAAGCGCGTACTCGTATGTGTATATATATGAGTAGGGTATAGTAATTCAGCATTCAGCATAGAAGAAAGCAAGCCGTATAATACAGGAAAGAAAAAAAAAGTGTTTAAAGTTTTAAAAGTTTTTTTTTAAAAAAGTTCTTTTCATTTTTATCAATTGATTTCTGATACCAGAAAAAAAAATAGAAGACAGAATTTGAATCCAAATATTTTAATGAGAGGTAATAATTGATCAAAGAAAATTAAAATTTGGTAAAGCTATCTAAAATAATTTTCGAGGCATTATATTAAAATTATAACACATTAACAACTTTTTTATACATAAATCACACTTCGCTGGAACAAAATTCATATTTTTACA
>BMAW01124746.1:51096-67759 GCA_019974015.1 Nephila pilipes | reverse complement strand
ATCTATATGTATTTTAAGCCTACGGTTTTGATATTGCATGCATTTATGATAGTAACATGATTCCGAAATCGGATTTAAAGTGAAGGAGAGGCACACACAATAGAAAAACAAAACACAAACGCAAAACAACACACACTCAAAATACATATAAAAGTTCTTTTATAGAAAAAAATTAGTATGTTATTACGTATTAAAAAAGAAAAAAAATGTTCAAATTGATATAGATTATCAATGAAATAATACTAGATAACAAATAGAATTAAAAATTAATAATTTGTGTTCAATAACTTATGATTTTACAAACGTGATATATTTCATCTCTCGAATGATAATTTTTTTTTATACATCGTAATGAATTGTTGTTTCTTGTTCAACATTCTTTGAAAAGGTGTTGCAATGTTTTAGGAGATTAGAAATCATAATATGTTTGTATTTAAGATTTTTGATGATATCTGTAAAAAATTTCTTACCTTTTGTATCTGGAATGAAATTGTATAATTTCTTTTAAGAAAAATGCAGAAATTGGAAAACAAAATTGAAAGTTAATTAAAATAAATAAAATAAATCTTAAAACTATGCAAACATGCAAAAAAAATTACAAAAAAATAGTCATCAAATATTTTTTTCAAAATTCATTTATTTTTCTAGCTGTTAAACAGTGCTATTTTTTAAGAAAAATATTTTTAAGCACAAAATATAACGTCTACAAAATCAAATTGAGCTTAACCCCTATCCCATTAGTCCTTTTGATTTGTTGAAGGTTATGATTAAATTGTTATTTTTAAATTATTTTCTCAAACTTAGATTCTTGTTTTCATTAGGATGCTATGAAATGCATCTAAATGGAAAAAAAGAGGAAGGATTCTATCTGTTCGTACATTTTCTTTTACCGTTTTCCTAATATCTTTGTTTACATGACTCATTTGTAGGTTTCTGATTAATTATATATATATATATATATATATATATATATTATAAGTGTTTTCAAAAACAGAAGAATAAGTGCAATTTAATAAAGTTCTTCCTTATTTTTACTAATTTGAATGAACTTTAACATATAAATAAATGCAATAGCACTTATATTTGAGAAAGGAATTAGAAATTCCACAGGATTATCACAACTTCACGCATTCAGCGTAACTAACAGAAGGGAACTTTAAGCTAAATCCATGTGTACACATGTCACTTTCTTTATGGTTCTTTAATTAATTCCCATCAATTCGTCTCACATTTTTTCTACTTACTTCATATTTTTAACAGTTTTTCAAATCCCGTGATTCTTTAAACTTCGCTTATACCATTCGTATCTAAATAATAATCGTCATTATTGCAGTTGCACAGATTTATGGAAATGATTATGACGGATTACATCACTGATAAGAATCTCAGTTTAATGCCCACTGTCCGTCTGATTTAGATGAAATTTAATCCTGGTACTATTCATCTCTAGGTATTTGGTAGTAATTAAACTATTCAAATGATGAGGCTGTGGTCAACGTGATCCACGTTTTGCGACCGACAGTCAATTTCGCTGGATATTCGCCTTGGGGGATTGTTTTGATTGAATATGTCGAGGCGGTCTGAGAGGACTGGTGATTTTCTGTGCAATGGTTGATAATATGAGTGTATCATTTGCGTATGTGTCATATTTTCGTTCTTAATTAGAGTTCTATATTTAGAAAATGTGTTTCTACTCTCCCATCACACTGGTTATCTTAAATCTCTAAGCATTGTAAAAATTAATTAGAGACAAGAATATGATTTTTACTGTAATAATCTGTTTTCTGCTTTATATTATTTGTCTGAACATCAAATAGGAAACTATCGTTACTTTTGGATACGAGTCAAGCATATTTGTTAGATTCACTTTTAGCTTTTATTTCAATTCACAAGGATGTTTTAGTTTAAAAATATTATTTTTTAAAACTAAAACAGCGTTGCTTGTTTGTTACTATAAAAAGTTTATTAATCAAGCTAAATGTTAATGTAACAAATTTTCGAATAAGTTACTGCTATATGGTTATAATGTTTTCATATACAAGAAAATAATTTTAATTCTCGCTTATCCTTTTTGAAAGTTTTTAAAAATATAATTAAAATGAAGGTAGAATAAATTCCGGAGGTTTTAATGTAAAATAATAATAATTATTTAATTATAATTTTCTTGATTTAAAATATAAGGACTCCCTCGAAAACGAATAATTTCATATAATTCAGAACTTCCATCAAGTCCTATGCATTTTAATTAATTGTATTGAAAATACTAAGAAATAACTAAAGAATATTATAATAGTTTCAGTTTTTGTACACTAATGCGATTTCGAAATAATAAGCATGAGTGCAACAGAGAAAGATTCTATTTGACAATTTGACTATTCCTACATTTTCATTGTGCATAGATTAAATTTATTTTAATGAGTTAACAAGAAATAAATTGATAATGATTATACTCTAATGGAACATAATTGGATAGCTCATTGCTGAAGGGAAAATTTTCTTGCAATATTATTCTACAAAAAAAAAAAAAAAAAAAAACAGTAACGATAAGCTTATGCAAAATTTAGTTCTTTAATAATTAGAAAAACTTTCAAATCATATCTTGACGTTATTGTTGTATTAATTTTATATGATTGCATTCCTAAATCAATTTGAATTGATTCCTAAATCAATCACTCCTGCGTATTAAATTAATTTTATGTTTTCTTATTCTTGATTTAAAATATATATGTTAAATACGTTATGAATTGTTTTAATGTGACTACAACAGTTTGCGTTTAGTTCATTTTTTTCCTAGTAATTCTCGATTAAGGACTTACAAAGGTGTGAAAATTGTTAAAATAAATATAAAAGCAACGAATATGGAGAATATCACAATAATTATATAAGATAAAAAGTTTATTTGTAGTAAAATTATGACTGTATTGATTTCTGGTGAAATTGTATTATAATTTTTAGTACACGATACAATTTACACATCATGAAATTGTGTCATAATATTCTTGTGTGATGAAATTATATGATTGCTTAAAATAATGTATAAAAATTATAAATCTGCAATTTTTTTCTCTTTATAAACTGTTAATTTTACTATATCTACATTCATAAGAATAAAAATAAACGGGAATTACTTCATTGCGAGCAAATGACTATGATTTTTCTCCAAAGTTGTTTTCTTCAAATTGGCTTAAAATTTATTAAAAATAAACCATACAAATTTATCAACAAAAAGAACCATTTGTTTAGTTTCGACGTTATTTTTTCATGTATATTTAAAATCTACGTATAAGAAGTATTATATAATTTATTTTCATGCGAGCATATAATCTGTATCAGTTCTAACGTCGGTATTTATTTCTTTTCTATTAAAAACTAAAATTCATATATTCCGCCGGGTCTTTGTTGATCCAGCGTGCTGAGGCTTGTGTATAGGCCTCTTCAGAAACTTCTGCACTGATTGATCTTTCTGTGTGTTCTGGTAAATATTTTCCACGAGCCAACGATCAGAAAAGTTGGAGAAAAAGTTTGCTCCTTCAATAGAGACCGAAACTTTCGCTATTTATGTGGCTATATTAAATCTCATTTGATAGGAATTTTCCAGGAACGTATGACTAATATTTATATATGACTGTATTGAATCTCGATTGAATGGAATTTTCTAAGAATTCGCATATTACGATCTGCTTTCTAAGAATCAATTTCATGTTGGATATCAGAATTTTCTATTTTTCATCGCAAACATAGCGTTCAGAAATGCATATAAATTCTAGTTAATAATCAAATACGTGAAATATATCCAGAACCTACGACAGGAGAATTTATTAGTTATTTCGAAACACTACAGTTAAGCGACTAAGGAACATTTTGTCTCAAATAAAGCGTAGAATTTGTTAAATAATCCGTCCTGTCAAAATTTTTGGTTTGGTATTATCAATGTCGCACTGGAAGCAACACGAAGGCTATTGGCGACCAGATCTCGTATTTTTGAACCTAGGTCAGTGACAAGGATGATACCTGAGTTGGCACCTCCCTCTCCTAACTTCCACACCACACCAAAGGAGGCCTTTGATGTCCGACAGATTCAACGTTCATTAGCCCTGGCTACACGGCGGGTCTTTAGTGGCACCTAAGTTTGATCCCATGTCTTTACGAAAAACCACCGGCCGTGAGTCCGCGAACATGACCACTAGGCTACCGCGGCCTCTTTCGAAAAGCTACACGAGAATAAAATATTGAATTGGAATCCATTTCTGTTCTTTAACTCATGAGTATTTTTTGAAATGTATGATTAATTTCACAATATAGGTTGAATTGAATACACAATATATATATATATATATATATATATATATATATATCTGAACAACGTGATTTGTTAACAAACTAAGAGCAGCTACACCTGGCTGAGAACATCGTCAGACTGAAAATACATAGGTTGATATATTTATATTAGATTATTTCAGAAAACTGTTTGGGTAACATAAAGAATATTCTGGAAGGCTTAAGAAGTTATTATAGAAAACCATTAAATAAGAATTCAACTAGAATTTTAATGTTGTCAACACTGGATTTTGAACCGAGATCTCTCGTCCTTTAGACAAGAGTTTTACCTCTGCACCATCAGAATTTGCAATCTTCATGGCAATATATGATAGATAATTCCAAAACAGTGCTCATTCATGGCTAATTGTATAGAGCTCTTCACCTTGTCTTTTGGATCTAAATTTAGGCACTTGTCTTTTCCTTCATCTTTATATGGATTGATTTATAAATATCACTTTCTAAAAAGATGTTAAAAACAGTTAGAGGAGTTATAGAATAATGCTCTAATTTTTCTCCAGTTTTACTTTGAAAAAAAAAAAAAGTTCAATTTTATGAGAAAATACTGCAATCTCTTTTGGGTCTAATTTTCAATGAGATATTAAGCCATCCCGAATCCAAATTTCATTTCGATCTATCATTTAAAACCGCTATCCTTAAAATTCTTTAATAATCTTATGAACTTTTACAATAACACAATAACGCGCTTTTAAATATTTCTAACTGTGACCCAGACCCAAGCATTAAAAGACCAAAAAATATCATCCTCTTAAACTATTAAAAATCCTACCTTAATAGAACTCACAACAGCACGCTAATTTAGAAACAATCACTCCTCCCACCGTACTCTAACTGCTGATCAATCAGAATTCGCCCTCTCAGCACCACTGCTCCCAACTAAACTCAAGACACACCAATTCACAGACTCAAGCACAAACACGAAAGGCAACTATTCCAATGGTCGGCTGACAAAGTCAGGCGCCCCCCCCCCCCCCTCCTGCTTTTCTCACCATTTAACGTTCAAAATAGCTTCAAATCAGTTTTTTCAAGACATTTTTTACTTTAATAACTTAAACCCTGCCACTTTAAATTTTTATTTTTATTTGACAAGCAATTTTTAATTTTTCTCGTCAATTTTTCTAATAATAATTTAATTTAAACGCAGTTCTGGGTTGGAAAAAGCCGAAGTTATGCCTATCAAGTGAGCCACCTGATATGGAGATTAAGAGCCGAAAGGCTCAGGTGCCCCAAATAAACCTCGTCTACTATTTATAAATGCGCTCTCAATAATTATTAAAATAAATGAAACATTTTTAAAATTCTATTTGAAGAATATTTATTTACGATTCCTATTTATTTCGAATTACTTCCGTCACATTGACAATGCTGTATAGTCTACATCTTAATTCTATTATCTCTCAGAAATCAGCATCTCCCAAATGTTTTTCGAAGTTGGAGTAAAAGTTCTCCGTACTTCGAACACGACACCAGAATGACGGATTTATCCGCTTATCGTGCCCAACAAAAGGAGTGTCTCTTTGGCGATACTCGGTTCCTAATGAGATTCGTATTGAGCCACTAAGGAAATCCATTACAGGATACCAAAGCACTCGCGGCATTTCTCATTCACTGGAAATCCGAGTCCGCGTCATAATTGCCACGGCGTATGCATATCAAACTACGAATCGAAGCCCATTTGCATGCTTCCCCTCCCTTCCTTTGGAACAGGGAGGATAATTAGGTTTTAAAGAGTCTCTTTACGTCACCTTCATTCTTTTTCGAAAGGAATTTTAAAATTAGCCAATGAATAGCTCCTTTATCCTATAGCGATTTGACAACTCTGGTGTTATAGTTAATTTGTATACTCTGATTCAGTTCCAATAGAGCGAGCGGATCAAGGGATTGCTAATTTTGCTCAAAATTCATTTGAAGTAGAGAACTTTTTTTTATATTTCGTTTGTTAAAATCTTAAGGAAATATTAATTAGTGACTGAAGAATTCATTCAAAGTCATCTTTGGTTGCAGTTTGTGGGATTTCTGTTAATGGCTTCCTTTCACTCATTTGCTTTCTGATTAGCTTTTAGTGTCATAGCTTTAGGGAATCTTATTGTAAGGAATCGAGTTTGTATATAGTTTATGTTGCTAATTAAATGAACATTTGAGAGATGAAAAGCTGTACTTTGTGTAATGTCTTTCATCTTTAAAAAAAGATTTTGAAATGATCTCTTTTATGAAAATTGACTCTTTTGAATTAAATATATTAGCAATAATTTATTCTTAATATTTATAAATAAATGTTTGTTTCATTGTTATCAATAAAATTTCTATGTTTTTGTTAAAACTGATTTTTTTTTACTATGTTCCCCTTTATTTATGGATAAAGTACACTTACACCCTGGAACGAATTTATTTTGTTTATTGATTATTTTTTGTATTATATAAAAAAAATTAAGAAATTAATGTTAAGTTAAAAAAATTAATTAATTAAAAATTAATTATAATAAACAATGTTTAATTATAGTGAATAAAGTTTTTGAGTTCAGCTATTTTCTTTTCATTAAAAGAACAAAATTATCAATAAATGATATAAGATTACAACAGAACACGCTTGATAACTGATTTTCGTACCTGATTAGATTATTACAAACATTTCATTCTTATTTATGAAAAATAAACGATCGACTGCATTATAAATCCATAAAAATAGTAGTAAATCGTAGATAATATTAATTTTAAATATATAAAAATTAATTTGATAATATATCCACATTTCTTTCCTTTTACTCGTAAAATAACAATTAGTACTTTTTCTCCCATTCAGCACAAAAACACTGACAAATAAAATTTATAAAATTATTTAAATTAGCAATCAGAAATTTCCTCCAATAGGTGGAAATCTGAAGAACTAATCGGATTGCAGCCTTTTAGCTCACATCTGAACAAAAAAATTTCTGCACGTTCTTTTCTCAATAAATTGTAACATCCCTACGGACTAACCTAAACCTCACCCACCTAAGTAATTCTGATAATATAAGTTTTCCTTCTAAATGATTCTACTTTCAATGTTTGATTTTCAAACAATAATGAAAGCTTAAATAAATTTTTGAATGTTGTAAATTTATTTATGGGCATGCTTGAGCCCACCGTCACCAATACACTGCTCGAAATTATTAATATTTTGAAGATTGAAGTTTGAGAGAATAAGAAGTTCCAATAAAAGCTGTCAAGATCTTGTATTATTTCCATTAAAATTGTATGAAATTAATTAATTTTCCTTTGATTAAAGTAATGATTGATGTTAGTTGAAATCTGTTATGTCAATTTGATATGTTCTTTTTAGATTATGCATGTACATTTATGTAATGTTTAAGGATTTATGGGAATATATGTACAACACATTTTTAAAACGTTCGTTTAATTGCCTTTTGGAGTCCACTTGTGGTAATTTTTTGATAACTATGTATTTTTAAATGTAATTTTTTGTGGCTTATATATTAAATATGACTGAACTTTGAAGACTTATGTTTCACTTTCTCATTTCAGATTTTTGACGACTATTATCATCTCAGACATCGGCGGTTAGCGAAAAGGTCTTTGGAAAGAAGCGAAGAACATCACACAGCTTTATCGAACGAAAAACAAGTAAGAAATTATAATTAAGTAATTTAAATTTAGGACTTGTAACATTATATATTTTTGAACTCGATATTGTGTGTGAAATAACAAATAAAAGTCGAAATATTTTCAGTAAATTTTATATTAAATTAATGAAGATATTGTATATGTCTTTTCAGAATAATATTACAGTGCTTGTTTTTTTTTTTTTTTTTCATTTGCAATTATAAAGGGGAAATAAATAGGGGGGAGGGTCCCAAGGATAGTGAATTGAACTTTAATTTTCTATGGAACGCAGGCTTTAACATTAAAATATGGAAACAGCAAAAATACTTATTTTTTTTCGTAGACAGCGACTCCTTGCATTTTGAAAATATCCGGTAAAATGTTGATGATATATTGGACATCTTAAAAAATATTATCCTTAGAGCAGAATATGTTAAAAAATTACATTTTATTTTAAATGAAATTGTTTCTTGTGTTCATCATTTTAATTTTTAGCGAGTATTTGTTCAACTGACGCTTGCATTGTAAATTATTTTTTAGTTGCGGATTTCTTATTACTAAAACAACAATGGTCCATCTGTAAATTCTGACAGTCTTGTGAAAATGTTACTCGAAGTATTTTAGAGGGGGGAAAAGAGGTGAATAGAGAACTCCAGTAATAAATGACACTAATATTCCAATAAAAAAATACTGGATATAAAAATTCTGCAAACAATTTCTTATACCGGCATATATTATTAAAGATGGTCAAAAAGTTGATAATTTTATTTCATACTGATAGGGTAAATATATTGTTAACTCTTTAAACATCTTTGCATATTCTTGATGCAGAAGAATGAAAAATATTTTATGATAGTAGCTATATGTTATATATAAGAAGAAAAAATTACTAAATAATTACTTTCCTGTTCAAAAATACTTTTTATGTTGAAAAAGAGTGCCCTGTTTTTTTTAACAACACCTCGATAAATATAAACTGAGAAAAAAATTAGGACTTTACTAACTGGAAACCTTTATTTCTGACTTTGTTTTCTATATTTGTTCCACTATACATATAATATATATATGCAAACACTTTATCATATAATTACACAGTTATTTGCTACACAAAATACGGACAAGCTTTTTAATCATTATTTTTTTTAGATATAATGACGTTATAGTTTGAAAAATATGTTTCATTATAAACAAATTGAATTTTTTTTTTACTCTTTGATTTATTAAACCCTAACATGCCTTATTCCCATACACGAATTTCGCTGAAGGGGAAAAAAAACAGCACCCAATCCAAGCGCCACGCAAATTTTTTTATTTATTTTTCTGATCATTTGTGTTGCTTTGCAATGTAATGCGATGCCTCATGAGAAATTTAAAATCTTGTTCCATCGACGTCGATTTGATGCCAGAAAATGGATATCTTCATGAAAAACATCACAAGACAACCTTAATGCACTCTCTGTTAGAAATTGGGTTCTCTACAACCTCCTTCAAAGAATGACCATGTAATTGGAAAAATTCTTTGGTTACCAGGTGTCGGGTTTCCAGTCGTAAGCGTCCATCTGATCGTTTCTTCGTTTTTCATTTTCTTTGTTTTTGTGCAAAGGGAATGTGAAGTATTCTAGTAATTGCTTTCTCTCTCTCTGGTCTTTGTTATTCTAAGGTTTCATCGGTATAAAACGTAGTCTCATTGTGTTACAGTTTTCATTTAATTTTCTTGAAGGAAAGGCTATTTTTAGCGGTTTAATTTTTTTACCCTAAAAATTACCTTTTGTTATTACCTTGTACATTATGATATTGCTGATTGAGTGTATACTAATAATTTATCTAGTATAAAAATTTTCGTTTAATATTTATATAAAAAGATCCGATTTTGGTGTATAAGATCTGTAGAAAATATTTTTTGGTTCATTGTATTGTTTTATCAGTAGCTGATTTAATATTATGCAATTAATTTGCTCTAAACTGGTTTAAAAAATAGGACCTATAATTAAGAATAATATAATGAAGATTTTTACTTGTTTGTTTGTAGTCAGTTATGTTATTAGAAGCAATTTTTGAAAAGAAAATATTTTTTAATAATTTTATTTGGAGGCTCAACCTTTTCAATTAATCTGTATATAATATGTATCAAAATACTATTTCCTCTGGCTAGGAATAGGAAATTTTATGAAAATACAATCACAATAATTTATATTTACCACCTAACCACTATAAGGCATGTTAGGGTTTATATCACCATATATATATATATATATATATATATGTGTGTGTGTGTGAGAGAGAGAGAGAGAGAGAGAGACATAATATTGATGATTAAAAAGGAGGTACAGTTTCCTCTGCGAATGTCATGGCTGGAAATGTAGCATTTATTCTCCGAGTAAAGTCCATTTATTTCATGTTGAATGAATGAGAGGAATTACATAGTGCTGACGATGACCGTAGCCCTGGGCAAGCTACGTCCATCTGATCCCGTGAAATACATTATAGACATTTGGGGAGATCAGAAGCGTAGTTTCAGCCTTCGTGGCTCTTGCGGAAAGAGAAGGGAATTTTCTTAGCTTAGAATTCATATGCAAGAATTTCTTCATATCACGTGGTATTAGAGGGAAATATTTCTAGGAGATTTTATCTGCTGACAGAATGTCTTATTGGGTTTATCCTTTCGGCTTCGAGGCGCGTCATTAGCTGACTATGCAGATTTTAAGAGCGCGTGATTGCATAAATTAAAAACTAAATTGGAATGGTATCAAGAAATAAAAATGAACTCTTTGCCGTGATACTTAAAGAATAGAAAAATTAGGAAAATAAATTATATTTGAGTGAAATCATTACAAACACACGCACACACACGTATGTATATCTTCTATTATTAATTATCAGCTTAATAGAAACCGAATAAAAAATAACGGTAACCATTTCTTGACCTTATATGTAATCAATATGTGAAATAACCAATCAACATACAGTTTCAATCGCATGATCTTTTAGAAACTTCTAAAACATTAAGATTTTGCAAATAAGACTTTCGGAGAGAGATTCATTGATTGGTTTTGCTTGTGTCTCTCCACTTTTAAGTGATGTTTTGCTTCAATGTCTCTGAGTATGCTTTTGTATGTAGTTAACATCAAAAGCAATGGAACTATAATATATGTTTACCTCGGCCTAATTCTATTTTAAGCCACATGACTGCACCAAAAAACCAAAATTGGATTATACATTTAATGCCACAGGATGTTTCATCCCACTTACCGTTTAACTAATATCTTATATACCTTTGAGTAAGCAGTGCAATATGACATGGATACCACGCGTGTGTCAACGTATCTTGGAGTCAATTCACATCATGATTATTGTAGTACAGTTCGCAATTATGTAGAAGTTCCCGGTGATGGAGATCTCTATTGCGCAGCATTTGGTTTCTCTGCAAGCAATCACAGATATGATCGATAATGTTCATGTTTGGGTAACAAGTGAAGGGCTCTGATGTCAGAATAGTGTTCCTGGAGTCTCTTAGTAACACACTTCGACGTGCATGGTGGCAAAAATATTGCACTTTTTTTTTTTCCTATTAAAAGTGCATATAGGTCATGAAGGGGTTTAAGTGATCAGACATACTTTCGTTCAGCTGTCAGAGTTGACTGTAGACTTCCCAGGGGTTTCAAATCAAGATATCCATAAATGTTGCAGGCCATGATAAACGCTTCACGATTAGAACTGTCCTCTGATGCCATGCCGAAGTCCATGGTTTCAAGGATTTTTTTCTATATCGGTACACGTCCATCAACCCATTAAACTGAAAATGCTTTTAACTGTAATTAATATTGTGGAAATGAGATAACTGTGAATAACTTAGTTTCTGTTTAGCAGATATTAATTTAAAAAGTTGGTGAAGTAATTTTTTTCTCTTATTTTTGAAATACTGAAAATAAAAAAAAAATCCTTTTCAAATGGATTGATAAACAAATTAATCTAATCTATATATATATATATATATATATATATATATATATATGTGTGTGTGTGTGTGTGTGTGTGTATTAGTTTGTAAAAAAAAGTACCAAACTCTTATATTATTGTTAAATAAATAATTTTAGAAGATTCAAATAAAAAGAGCGTTTAGATTAGGGGTATCTAATACTTTTGCTTCCATGAACCGCATGAAATCTAAGAAAATAACAATATGAGTAGCTAATGAGCAAAAAAAAAAAAAAAAAAGGTACAAAATTTTTCTAACTTATTTAAATAATTTAAACTGAACAATTTATTATTTCTGAATTACAAAGACGGTCTGCTACACGGAATTACATTAACATTGTTTTAATTTTACACTAGGTATACTTTAATCTTGAAAATAATTGTTTTATTGTAAATGTCTGTACTTCCAAATAATGTTAACAAAATAACGAATGATTGCGCCGTAAGGGGTGTTTGTCTTCGGACAGGCATGATTAATAAGTTCAATAAATAGACTTTATGAAATTTCACTTTGAGCCGAATATCAGATTACAACTGCAAGTATCTTCTTTAAAAAATTGTTGGCAGCATATCTGTATCGATTGTAAATGGAGTCGCAAAAGCAAAGGAGAAATGCATTTGTTTATTTTTTTTTTTGAAAATCCTGAAATCTGTTTTCAAATTTTTGTATCGAGTCGTTAAGTAGGGCTATGTATTCCCCACCCCCTCTGTATCCATTTTAAGGATTATTTTCGGCTTACTTCATAAAATGCAAAAAAAAAAAAAAAAAAAAAAAAAGTATTATATTTCTTTGAGTTTACCCTAATTTCAGTTTAATTTGAAACGCGTTTATGGTTTAAAGCATCGCAAAATATAAAACTAAAATTTTTTTTCTATAAAGACGCATATATTAGTCTTTTAAAGGAGCAGTTAAATGTACTAAAAGTGGTAAATTTGCAAGCCATCAAATTTGGCACAGTCTAGTCGGCATTATCAAGTTCTGGAACACATTTTGATTTAGGTATCATAAACGATTTGACTTCATTAATTAAGTCTATTCTTTTTTTAATACTTGGCTTTAATATATATAAGTCACCTGACATTTGTAAAGTATATTACATAGCCACACTCATTATTCCAAGTATTTAAGAGATTCTTGGAATTGGCGATGATTCAGTTTCCGAGCACTGATAAAATTCATAGTCTTGACAACTATTTTCATAACAATCTATTTTTAAAGTTTCTAAGCATATAATTTTTAATGTGTACTATGCAATGATACTTCATCAAACGAGGTTTTTTTTTATTGCTATGTCATCGTCTTCTATTAATGTTACAAGTCCTTCTTTTTACTTATCAAAACTCGAACTCTATCTGTAATTACACCATATATGTTGTAAAAGACAAAATCGTATTAACGTTTTTTTCACTACTTCATATACATTTTTTGGTGGTGTCGTGTCTATTAATGGTACTAATGAATACATTTCTTCAGTTATATAATAAATCTCCATTAGTATTTCTCAAACAAAAGGACAAATTGAGTCTTTTGAGTAACATCTGTACTGTCATCCAGTGTCAAAGAATAATATTTAAAACTAAAAGCATTTTACTTTTCAAATCCTTTGCAGTTGATTTTTCAAGTTCGGCAACTCTCCTAGCAAAGGTTTGATGAGAAAATGGAAGTGTCGTCATACTTATCGAGTAGAAATATATGTTCCACGCTTGCCATGCACTGCTTAATAAGCTCGCCATCTGAAAATTATTTTGATTCCTAGCGTTTAAATTTGAGGCACTCTAAGTAGTCCTCACAAAAGATTTGTCTTCACTTTAGTTGAAATATGAGGCTTGTTTTTAGTGCCGCTATTTTGTCTTTACGACATTCTTGATATGAATAGAATTTGGAGGCATTTCTTATACGAACATAATGTCTTTTCAAATTATACTCTTTGAAGACAGGTATGAGTATGTGGCAATATTAAACAAAGCGCCTCACAGTTTCTCTCAATAAAAAATAGTTGTCTATCCATTTTTCTTTTGAAAAATTTTCATTAATCTATAAGTTTCCCTTTTTTTAAACGTGTTTTGTTGAGACATAGGAGCCATGCTAAAAATTTTCAAATTATTTATTTAGTTAAGGTAAAGATAAGCCTAATTATTGATTTAAATTATTATATTTAATTTTGTGAAAGAACAGCAAAAATGTGGAAAGCAAGGTTGAATAATGAGATGAAATTATGTTTACTTGGCTTAAAAAAGAAGATAAAAACTGACCAGTCAATAATCATTGCATTTGCTACATTCGTTTGACAGATACACTCACAATGTCAATTATTAGGTATTGATTTTTCTGTTTTGCTCCGCATGCCCTTCCTAGGTCGCATTGAAGCGCTCTGTGGGTCGCTTGCAGGCTGGGGATTGATCAACCTTGATTTAGAATTTTCTTTTCAAGCCTTTTTAGCTTTAAAAATTTAATGTAATATTAAAAGAATTATTATTTATATAATCAACATATAATGATTCTAGTAGCGTATCCTTTTAGGTGTCATGGAATCACGAGCATTCATTTTTTTAAAATCATTTTTTTTTATTACAGGACGACACTTTACAAATATTTAAGCACTCACAAAACAAAGAAAGTAACATAGAATTGACTTCACAGTCCTCCTAAGAGCTTAATGCTCATCAATGCGTCTTATACCGTCAGGGGTTTCGCCTTTTCTGACCCGGGCGCTGACGAGCTCTATATAACTAGCGGGCGCCAGCGCCTAGCAATGATTCTACCAGTTATTCAATTAATTTCATCAATTAAAAAATATATATAAAAGTTCTTTTTGAGTATGAATAATAACCCAATTATAATTAAATAATGCCTTGTTTTATACTTCAATAACATAAGTTCGTAATTTTTCATATTATGATGGATATTTCGAAATAATTTTATTGAAATTATAAGTTTAAATGAGCAAAATCATTATGAAGTAGAATGTTTTATCTTCTATTTCCTAAGTTACGTTCTCAGAAGGGTACAAGATATAAAATAAAGAATTAGCATTTGGATAGATAAACATGTTTTATGTACTTATTTTTTACAATAAGCGGAAGAATCGTTTATACTTAAAATTTAAATAAAAGGACAATATTCAATTTATATTATACTGTAAATACTAAGCTATTCAAATTGTATAGATCCTTTTTGAAAAAAAAAATATGTATCAAGCAATAACACGATATTATTTTAATTTGTTTCTCAGGTGACATGGTTTTCTCAGCAAGTATTAAAGCGTAGGACGAAGCGAGACTTTATAGAAAGTGAAGATCCTGATGAAAAAGAAATTAAAATTAGTTTGAATGATCCAAGATGGCCTCAGATGTGGTACTTGGTAAGTTCGTTCTTGAGTAATATAGTTATTCTGTCAAAACACAAAAAAATGCTTTGTAAACATATTTTAATTAGTATAAAAATATCAGTATGTGATCAGACATTTAAAAAATCAGCTTAAAAATTATCAGATGTCTAGTAATTAAAATTTCTCAAAATCAAATTCTTTTCCAATGATTAGACAAATCTAAGTGATTATTTTTTTTAATTTAATATTTTTCAACTATTCGTAAATTACATTTTTTTTTTTTGGTAACATAAGTTTGAAAATTGATTGTATTATATGTATGATTTTCAATAATTTATCAACTAATAAAGAAAGAGAATTAATTTTACTACGATTAATGGAAGACGAAAAAAGAAAGCATTTCTTCAATATTTACGAAGATTTTAATGAATTTAACTATGCATATCGTAACTAAAAATGATAATTAAAGTGCTTAAAATTTAGAAGATGAAAACTCTCTGTAATCTGTTTACATACATCGACAACATTTTTGAAAAATACTGCAAATATATGCAGATTTCTACTATTCAAAAATAGTGAATAAATAATTATGCGACGTATATATTAGACAATTTTATTTAAAATATTTGATAAATTATCCTTTTAATTTGATATTTAATAATTACCCAAATGCCTCTTTTTTTTCCCCCTTTGTACTTTTAGATTTTTCAGAACAAATGATAAAATACAAGTGTGTGATACCATTTTAATATAATGATATTAAATTATTAATTATATAATACCATATTTCGTAAAGCGTGATACTATTTTATAGTTACATCTTTAAAAATAAACTTTGAAAAATCAATATTTTAAATAATTTTAAAAAAATAAGTTATGTTCATAAACGTTTTTATATTGAAATTTTCTATTACTGAAGTCGTATTAACTTAACATTGACTCATGTGTATTAGAACTCGTTTATAGCATTTTACGTATTGTAAAATTTGTGCATTAATTCTAGAGAAAACGATTTTTAACCATTTGCTTATTACGTTGTAATGGCCTTTTATGTTACGTATTTACAAGATACATTTAACTCAGAAATTTAGCATTACGTAAATAATGTGTTTTTCGGAATATATATAATCATTTTGATTTTTTTTTTAAAAAATTATTTTCCAGGGTCTACTACGAGTTAAACTTTTGAGTCTCTTTTTTTTTGTGAAGTGTTTATTTTGGATTCGTGTTTTATAGTTTTCAATATCTTTTTATATATAGTTCAATCTATTTTTTTTTTTTTATTTTATTCTAGATGTATTTTCAACTGTAATTGTGATTTTAATTTTGCTGGGTTTTTCAATTGTTTAAAATAATTCTATTTGTCTTGATATTAATGATTTAATTTAAATTTATTTGACAGTGAAAGGTTTGTAATTTAG
>BMAW01124746.1:37911-51086 GCA_019974015.1 Nephila pilipes | reverse complement strand
GGTTTGTAATTTAGATTTTATATCTTATTATTTTGCATCTTATAAATCAATAAATATTTGCATTGCTTTTTAAGGAATCTAATGTCATATTTTTATTATGAAGTATCACAGATTCTCTCTATAATTTATATCGCTCCATTTATTTTAATTTCAAGATTTCCATAAAAAAAGTTAATTTTTATTTGTGATATGGATCGGAATATATTTCAAATACTCAGAGGTCGACAGATCTTCACATCAGACATTCAGCTAAATCCATCCATTTATTTTTCATGATGTGGATGAAATGGGATTAGTAGATCAAATCTTTATCTTCAAACACAATGCAAGTAACATTCTTATTGTGGATTTTGGAATACTAATCCCTCACCCCTCCCTTCCTTGTCTAGATTTCATTTCTTAGTTCACCTGTTTTTGCAGAGCACAGATAAAACATTGAAACTGTAATAAGTTATTTTGATAATTTTAAGTATGAAAAAATCGAGTTCATATTAAGGAAATCGAAATTTCATGTTAATTTTTCTACAACTGGATAAACGAATATACTATTTAAATGTACGTTATTATTTATCCCAAAAGTATTCATTAAAGAAGTTCAACCACAGTTCTCATTCTGACTTGTAAATAGTTAGCGGATTTAAAATTTTACGATTAAAATTATTTGTAGTTTCTCTGTGTTTTATTTACTATCGGAAGTTTTTATAAAGAATGTTTAAACATAAGTTAATATTTAAAAAATAATTGATTTAAAATAGTGAATAATCACATAAATAATTTAATTTATATTTGACATTAAGGGGGAAATATTTGTATCTGATTATATTACATTAAATGCTTAGTAAAATTCAGTTTTTTTCGGAATTTTAGTTTTTCATATTTTTGTATTTAAAAAAGATACATTTTTCTCTATTATCTAATTTCTTGTAAAATATTCTGCACCAGACTAGTAATTAAATTTGGAACAAAACCGATTGAACAAAATTTAAAGAGCATTAAATTTGACAATTATATCCATGTTGAAAGCTCTAGCCTTTTTTCATTATTCCTCAAAATTGATATCATATAAAGAAACCGAAAAAAAAAATTATTTTTAGCAGGATTTTGCGTTATATTTTAAGATAAATTTGAGGATAAAAATTAATTAAGTTTCAGTTTATTTTAGTAGTGCATGATTTGCCTTGTCTTAGTTCAATGTAGTGTAATATTGTGTAAATTATAAATAAACATTTAAAAAAGTTTCAGAAAATTTGAAGAATTTTAACAGTTAAATTATTTGAGAATTATTGAAAGGGATTTCTTGATACCAAAAGAAAACAAATAAAATTTTTGGCATAATAATGGTCGTGACAGAGTGGAAAACAATCTTTTTTTACCTATTTTTAATGTTTGAATCTGTTTCTCGTATCAATCTTTTGATGTAAAAAATGATTTATTTTTCACAAGTTTGAATTTTAAAACGTACTATTCAGCACAGCATTGTTAATTGGAAAAGTCTGGCTTTGACTGAATCAATGAAAAGTTACCTTTACTTATTCCGTTCAACATGGAACGAATTTTTGCTTGGAATTTTCCCCTTAACAATCTTGTTATAAATATAAATATTTCTTAAGAATTTAATCTTATGTGAAGGGCTATGGCAACAGCCTTTTCCCCGCCAAATGGCTTGGGCAAGAATATTGGAATATGGCTTACTATAACACTATTTGCCCACGCCGCGCATTGAGGTAGTAGCATTGTTACAGGAGAACGAGGGACAGATTGCGCTTTGTTTGACGTTCAGCAGTGACATCATGTTTTCCTTCAGTAAACACATTGTGTATACCATTTCGTGTTAACCTAGATAAATTATATTTTAGATTCAATGAATCTTTTATTTACTAGAACTGAACAACTTTGTTATAATGGCTTGTATGGATATGTGTGTAGGCTTGATTAGAAGATATTATGCATAATATATGGCATTAATTCTTCTACCCGTACCAGGTTGACATGCCGATTATATATATTCCATGTATGTATGTATATATATATATAAATTGTTTTTAAGTATTCAATATTTTTTTTAATTTTTCCTTTTTATCATTGTGCAAATTTATATTATTGGCTTAATAATATGGACAGTTTTTTTTTTTTAAAAAAAAAATTGTTAAGTGGAAAGTGACAAAATTTTTTCATTTCTTCGTCAACTTTTTGACCCACTTGTGCAACTTCTACGGTAAAAATATTTATCTTTGGCAAATGTGATTAATTTCTTTCGTAAGTAAATCGGTTCCGTTATTCTAAAGTTCACTCATTTCACTAAAAACACTTTTGATGTTAAAAAAGCAAATCAATCGCTATAAACACTCCAAATTCTTTTAAAATCTTATTGGATGAAACATTTCTTGCACTAAGAACTTTTATATAACAAACAGTTTTTTTGTTATACACACTGAACGAAAGGATCTAGCAGACTGATCGATATATTCGCAGAATAGAATTTACTTCCTTATGTCCGTATGTTCTGTTTGCCAGAATTCTTGCGACATTTCATTCCTTGCTTTGCGATATCGTACGAGATTGCTTTTCTGGCTCGAAGAATTGAGCCATGACTGAGATAGTGGTTCATGCGCCGCATTCCTTTTATCTCCCAGCATTTTCAGGGTTACTCCGGGTGGTCCTGGGTGACGGTGTCGCCAAAAATGGTCTACGAAATCGACATTATTTTCAAAGCATTGCTTTTTCCTTGGAACGAAAAAAAAAAAAAAAAAATGAAATCTAGAAAATAGAGAGAGATTTTTATCTTTAGTTTAGTACCAAAATTTTTTAACTTAATGTTCCTAGAAATGGCCCAATTGTTTTTATCTTGAAATCAATTTAATGGTGGGTAGCACCAGATCAAGCTCTGACAATTTTTGTTTGTAATTTTTTTTTCCTTTATGGGAAACTTTTAATTGAATTGGTCCAAACTAACATCTTTTATGTGAAACTGCTTTAAGATATAAATTCTAGGGGGGGGGAGGGGGAATGTATGTACATTTCGTTCTTTTCTTCTTTCCCCCCACCTTTGTTAAAAAAAATCATTTTTACCTTCCGATTTCTACAAATTTTAAAAATTAATTACTTCTATGTTTAGTGGATAAGTAGTAAATAAAATAAGCTTTGGTGATTAATTAATGGAAGCGTTTTCTTTATATTGTGTACACTTATTAAATTAAAATTCAAGATTAATGATCAAAAACAAAACTGTATGTAACTCCTTTTTTTGCATGAATAGAAATAACAATGATTAATTTTATCTATTATAAATTAGGAGTATTTCCGTCATTTCTGAAATTTAATTGTCACAAACAATCTTTTAACATCAAGTGCAGACCACGGCTAAAGTTTTTATTTTTTTATTTTTTTTATATAAAAGACGTATAATTACCATTGCATCACACAAACATCCCTTTTTCTCAACCAAAGAATCACGTCATAATTTCGTGAATGGCTAATAAAAACAACTTTCTGTATGCACTTATTTCTTCAACTAACAGACGCAGTAATAAAAATAAGTTCTTATACTGAACAATTATAACTAACGAGGCAGTTAAATGTCAAATTAAAATCTTTTATAACTTATGAAACACAGCGATAGCTCAGAATAAGTTTCAAAAGATAGTTCTTTTTTTTTTTCTCTCTTAAACTACCCCTATTGAGGATTCAAAGCTCCAAATAAGTGATAAGCCACGAATAATGAGATTGAAGACTAAGTAAAAGATTTTAAAAAGATGTAATGGTTCAATATGCCTCGAAATAGATTTTTTGAAAAGAATGTGTGTGATTAAAGACCTCAAATACATAGTCTTTATCTTCAAATAAGAGTCATTTAGAAATACAGACTAAATGACTCTAAGCGATTATTCATTATTCTTTAACGTCATTGCAGATATAAATGGTGAAAAAAATCTCAAATCTGATCAGAAGAATATATGTTTATTAAATATCCTTTCAAAATGGTAATACAAGCCAAAATAGAAATAAAACATTAATCATCAATAATATTATTTCATTTCTAACTTAGTTACAATTTGGGGAGAGGTTTCATAAAATGACTGTTTCAATTTCCTTTTTAAATGACTGCATTTAATTCAATTCAGTCAGTCATGATGAACATGTCTTAAAATTATTTTTGAAACATAATTCAATTCTCTATGCTAAAGATTCTTATCAGTATTATACTTAATTGTCTTAGAACAAAAAATACAAAAAAGTTCATCGTACGTTGCATTTTATCTTCCTTCTTGAGAATGATTCTTGAAGAAAACACTAAACAAATTTCTGAAGAATATATTGATTAAAAGAAAAGCTTCCTATACATTAGTTTCTAAAAATTCACTTAAAACCAAATTAATTATTGAAGAAATAATTTAGTGGGAATTTGAAGCTGTAAATGAGTGGTAGAAAATCTGTTCGATAATGCTGACCACATTGTTAACAATATTGTAAACAACATTGAATTTTATTATTTTAATAACAATGAAAATATTAAATTTCAAAACTAAAATCCGAAAGCTTTTATTTCTTATGTAAAATCTGAGTTTAAATTAAAAGCTTTTATAAAGAAGAAAATTGAATAAAAATTTTATTATTATTATTTTATTGATGTAAGTTATAAACTTTTCTTTTATTTCAAAACTTTCTTTATTTCTTTGTAGTATATTCGTTTCTTTCATTTCTGCTTTCGTGCATTTAATGTGTTTTTGAGAATAAGATTCAAAAATTTTGTTTGCAAAGATATATGCTCTTTTATCAATGTTTCAATCAATGTTTATTAGATCATTTATAAAATTTTTCTTTTCTTTTTTTTTGGTTATATTTAGATAAATGAGACATTTTAGACATTATTCTTTGTAATTTATTATTTTAAACATTTTGTCATAATTTTTTTATGCATGTAAAATGTAAATTATTTTTGAAATAAATTAATTAGCCCAACTTTATTATAATTTTCTCGATTCTATTAATTGTACATTTAAGTATATATTTCATTGAATCGATGTAACAAACTACATTATTGCGTTTCTGTGATTCTTTTTGAAATGCTACAATTAGAAGTGTTTCCCATTTTTTATATGCATATATACTTTATATAACATTTCTAGCTTGCTTTCATAAATTTTTTACATGTCAATTTCATCATCATTTGGAAGTACTGAAATAATCTTAAATCTTGCACAGAAGTTACATCATTAAATATATGTAATCCCAAGCAACTTTTAAAAGCCATCACGCCAAGTTTTCTGCCAGAAAGCTTCGTTACAAATTCATGAGAGTAGAATCACAAGGGCTTTTCTTATTTAACGCAATTTTCTCTCTCTATGAAAGATGTAGCCTCTTACTCAACAACTGTCAATAAAGAGACGACGAGTATGATTTATGCGTAACGAATTCCCAGAGCGAGCTAAATTCGCCAAATTAGGAACCCGGGCTTTTCTTGCCTGCGTCACGGGAAAGACAGCCCCTCACTAATTACTCTTTTGGACGACATCTATCTAAGCGTTGGCTACCCCTTAAAACCACTAGCCCGTTAATGATTCCTTAAGGAAGTGTCCTTCTCTGTTACTTAGCACTTGCACGACAGAGAAGATAAATCAAAAGGATACGTTTAATTTGACTTTGTTCCATTTATGTGACAACTTTTACGATGCTTAAATGGAGATACAATTGAATCGAAATATTTTTTTCTCTCTTTTTCATTAAAAGGGGATGTTGTATCGAAATGGAAACCTTCAAACTAGTGAGTTGTTCAGTATTAGGAATAAAGTAATTAGGAGTTCAGATCTAATTGTATCGTCCATGTTTTTAACACTGGATTGAGTGTAAAGAAAAAGGATAGACATTCGTGTGCATATATATATATATATATATATCGCATTTGCTGTCGAATATTTTCAATCGGTTAAATGAATAGAAAAAAACTAAGTAAGCGTGAACATGTTATTTACGAAGGTCATTTTAATTACATTTCAATTAACTATGTTTTACATAAAAGATTGGACCCTCATTCTAGGTATGGGAAAAGGGGGAAACATTGGGGGGATTGCAGATCCTTTTTATCGACTTTAAAATAGAAAAAACATGATTTATTTCCTCTCTATTGAATTATTGACTTATTATGAGTATTCTATGAACAAAAATCTGCCCTTTGAGATTTTGGCTCTAGATATAAGATACAGGCTCCTTAAAATAAGATATAATCTCTTAATAAGATACCTCTTAAAATCTTTCTTGAATTATATAACATTGGAAGTTTATTTAAATTAAAAATTAATATATCCTATGATTTAAGAAAACAAAATTAAAAGGAAAGAAAAAAAAACTATGATTTGTTAATTAGAAAAAATAAGATTAAGAAAGCTTTACATTGTACAATAAAGTATAAAATATCTAGTTTCTTTCATTTTTTGCAATGAAAATTATTTGTAAATTTCTTGTTTTTATTTTTTAATACATTAGTTTTTATTTTTTAATACATTAGTTTTTATTTTTTAATACATTAGTTTTTATTTTCGCTTTGGGACTAGTATAGTTACTGTAAACGTGAAATAATGATTATCTACATATTTTAAAAATATTCGTTTGCTAAAAAAATGTATTTAAAATGTTTATTTTGCTTAAAAAACTTTAGTTATTGTCATTATATTACAATTAATCTCTCACAGTAAAACAAATAATTTAAAATTTTTTAAAATGAGTAGTTTTGGTTCTCATACATATTTTACTTAATCAACAAGTTGTATTATTAGCGAAAACTTTGGATGAAAATTTTCATGATCATTATTCTACATGATTAGAAAAGTTTATTAGTATCATTTTAGAATTTTAGTGAAATTTAATTATGGGAAATAAAATTTCGAACATTTTGGAAATAAAAATTGGCCTTGAGATATTACATCTATTTGTATCTCGTAATCATTAATTTTTTTACGGGATTGCTATTTAATCTTCTCTTAACTGTGTTGAAAAATTTCTTATATTCAAAGTTGTAAATTTTTTTTGTTGAGTCTGCAAAAAATGAAGTTGTTTCTACTCAGAATCATATTCAAACGCTGGTTTAAGTCAGCGTCATTCTACAGCTTCTCTGAGGTTGTTGATGATGAGCTTCATAATTTTGAGCTACTGCCAAATGATAAGGATGACATTCGAGACAGCGTCTCACTCTTCTAACATATCACAGTTGGTGTATGAGGTCCTATTCCATTTAATGTGTAGCAGCTCCGGTTATTTCCCATGACAGTCTTTGGTAGAATAAGGACTCGAACTAGTGACTCGACTTTAGCATGTACAACAGTTAAGTTTGTGACCATGAATACCTAGTTTCCATGTCAGCTACGCACTTTTGCATGAAAAGCAAAACCTTAAAGGCCATTTATTCAGATGACCACGGTTACAGAAAAGTGAATGAAGTCTTCCAATCGAATTAATCAAGTGAGTCAAGTTAGAAGATGGGGGGGGGGGGGGAATTAGATGAGTACTTTAGCAGGGTATTACAAAGAATATGTGTAAATTCCATTATTGTAGGTGAAAAACAGTTCAGAGGAAGAAATCTGAGGAACATTTTTAATACTGTTTGTTACGACTCGCGTGTGCAGATGGCGCTAGTCGTCAAACTATTGTTATTATTATTTCCTGTAGACATCAGCCAAGAAGACGACGTATCAACCGTCGCACAAATAAATATTCATTTTTAGTATACAGTCTACAGCTCTTTGTTTGAATAGATAAGTTTCAAATAACTCAAAGTCTATTCATTAAACCCCTTTCACTGACATTTGTGGTCCTGGTCCGTCGAGCCGGAGTCAATTAAATTTCTAAGGTGAAATGCAGATTCAAATTTTATTTTGTTAGGATTCAACTATGTGGTTCAGCAATGTTATATCAAACAGTTCAGCAATGTGGCTATTAACGATTAATCTTTTGTTTTCATATCTTCGTTTTAAGGTGTCGAATAAAGATGCGTATGAATCATTAACTGTTTGCAACTGTTTTGCATTGCCTTTGAGGGCAGATTGTAAATAATACAATTTTTGTGAATCAGATAAACAAGTATTATCATCAATTAGTGTTACAAACTGAGATTTAAAATGTAACCAATCAACATACTGTCCCGAAAATTCAGGTAAATTAATAGATGGCAGTTTTACATTACAATTAGCAAAGTCATTGTTTACAGATAATCTAGAGGTATTCAAAGTTGAAGATTCAATTAAATTATTCAGACTCACCTCTAAATTATCTGCGTCTTCCTCTATTTTATCCAAACTGTTTTGAAAATTAGGGAGTTCTTCATCCGAAATAATATTGTAACTTTCGTTCGGTAAAACGTCGATTTTCGCTTTAACCTGTGAAAGCGAGGCTAGTTTATTTTTTAGCATTACTTGATTCAATGGAGAATCCGAACTTTCTAAAGAGTTTTTAATCCGAGTAATTTGACCGAGCAAATATGCTTTTCTTCTGCTCAACACGGTGAGCTCTGATAGTTCTTTTGGAGCCATGTTATCAATTTTCGGTTCTGGGGCTCGTGCAATGTTAATGAAAGGAGTTTAATGAATAGACTTTGAGTAAGTTGAAACTTATCTATTCAAACAAAGAGCTGTGGACCGTATATTAAAAATAAATATTCATTTTTAGTATACAGTTCACAGCTCTTCGTTTGAATAGATAAGTTTCAAATAACTCAAAGTCTATTCATTAAATCCCTTTCAATAACATTTGGTTAGATCTTTAAATATGAAATTTGCATCAAAGCATATCTCTAATCTTAGCTCGAGCTCAATGTAATTGTAAATAGTGACTCGATTTGAACATCACCTGGAGATAAACTTGTGATCATTACTGTTAGCCTTCCATGTCTGAAAAGTCCTGCAGAATGAACAAATTGACCACTGAAACGAAAAGATGAACCATGCTTTCATATAAAATTAGTTTTAAAGGGTAGAATCAGATGAAAATAATGGGAAAAGAAAAGAGGTTACTATAGATAAGTATTTTTTTCATATATATTCTTTATATTATATCACTAGTTTACATATTAAAAACTTGAAAATTGTTTTGTAAATCGATAGTTAACAATTGAATTTTTCTAAACTGTATTGAAAAATTCCTTATAAAATTTTCTGCTACTGTAAAAATTGTCTTCTATACAAATATATTTTAAAATTTTTTCTTCAAAAAATTGCTGTAGAATACTAGTGTTGTAATTATTTAAATTAAAGCTTCCTTTACTCTGAAAAGCAGACATTTCGGAATAGATTTTTTTTGAATTTTTTAAATATGTAGGGAAAAAAACACATTCAACATTTATTCAATCACATACATACAATGACATGTTTGTAATTAAAATTCGATATTTCTTCATAATAAAGTAATCTATTTTCAAAACGTAATTATTGACTCTGAGATAGGAAAACTATTTTTTTTGCTTTTTATAAATGATTTTAAACGGATTTTATGTTTTAATGAATTTCACTTTTTCCCCCTGTACTCAATATTTTCTTTGTGCAATATTTTGTTTGCTCAATATTTTCTTTTTTTCCCTGTACTCAATATTTATTTATTCAATATCCTCCTTCAGTTTGAAATCTGATTTGAGAGTTGTAATATGAATACAATTTTGACAAATATTTAGAAGTATTGGCAGCTGAAATAGTTCAATATTTTTTTTTCCGGATGCTTGTTGCATTTAACAAAAAATTTCGTAAAAAAGAACACTTCATTATTTATTAATTTTCCTTTGTTCTTATTCTTATTTTGCATATTTAAACTTTTGAAACTTTTTCCTTTTTTGGAGAACATCTCTTTCAAAAAAAGAAGTTTTAAAGCAATTTTTTTTATCATTCTGTTATATGGGTAAGATAAGATGGCTTGTCCAAGATAACATTGACTTCCAAAGTGTGTGTGTGTTTTTATGTAACAAAGAAAATAACAGTTTATGTAGTAAATAAAGCCAGTTTTAAATGACTATCTCCTAAAGTAACAATTTATCATTGTTTTTCGAAAATTTGTATTTTTTTTTTTGTAATTTGGGTAATGGAATGTATTGATTTAAAATCAGATATAGCAAGATTGCTAAACCTTCGATTTTTTTTATTTATTTGGATAAAAATACTTTAAAATTGGTCTTCAAATTAAAGAAGCCATAATTTTGTTTATTAATATCATATTTGCGAAGAATAAAATTCAAATGATTCATTAACCCACACCTAAATAGCGTTCATTTAAATATGTGTGGACCTTTCAACATTACTAGAGTTACATCTTATTAAAATATTACGCCCTCTCAATTCTGAATGTTCTAATAGTGATTAAAATGATTATAGGATTTGAGCTTTATCGGGAAATTTACAACAATTAAGGATTTCCTTCCAATTACTTTGCCACTAGAAACTATTACAAGAAGAAAAGAAACCAAAGTTGTATTACATGAATACTGTATTTTTTTTAAGTTTTTCTTACTGCATTTTAAGTAATTAAGGTCAATCGCTTTAGAAGTCAGGATGAAAATAAATGTTGTTTAAGTGAGATTACGTTATTTAGAACAGTTTTTTCTCTTTCGCGTTTGGATTAGAGTAATGGTTAAAAATTTGTGCGAAATACTTCAAGAGATAATCTCATCATTAAAGAAACGGGATTTTTTTTTTGTTCGGTATTGAGTATAGAGAAAATAGTTAATGGTAATCTTTAATCCAATTAACTACTCGATTGTTTTGAAGATGTTTTTTTACATTTTATTTTACTTTTTTTAACCTTTATAATGAAAAGCTTATGTAAATGTTCTCATTTGTTAAGAAATTCGATTAATCATGAAGATAAAGAGCGTTAATTTTTTTTAATTTTGCTGTAGATGGTAGATATGTTTTTATTTAGATATTGCAATTCTTCATGTTTAGCTTAAGTTTCTTAGAATGGTTCATTCAATTATATTTATTTTTTGATTGAAATTATTTTTAAGGCTTTTACGTGAATTTGCCAATGAACAATGTCTTATTGTATCTAAAATCGACTTATACTTGTATATGCTATTTTGAAATTTATCTCTGTTTGTCAATTATATTATCCGATACGAAAGTACAGACTTAACACTAAAAATAGTTTTTTTTAAAAAAAAATTGTATTGATTTCAATTAACCGACAAAAGCTTTGTTAACTGTTGAAGAATCGAAAAATTCATTCTGCTCCTTCCCTCTCCCTAACAGTGATCCTTATCTTAACTTAGTTACGGGTAATCAATTTTTTTTTCACTTAAACGGAATGGGAAATTGCATTACTAGTTGCATTACTAGTCCTATCTAGGGATAAGCTAGATTTTTGAACGAATGGGTGTTGTAGAAGAAATTTTTTTAAAAAAAGTGCGAATGAACTATCAATCATTTTGATGTATTATTTTGGAATTCAGATCCTTGACATTTTAACTTAAGATAAATGAGCTTAGGGATTTCATTTTGGTAACTTTTCCCCCTCCGAGAGACCAGACTATACGTCTCACTTTATATTACCTCAAACTATTTAGACAATAGTAGCCACATAAGTAGCATAAAACGAGTCTTTTAATTAAAGAAATGTATCCTCCTTTTATTGTCTGCACCGTTTTCTTTTTTGTTACAATATTTGCTTTTTTTTTTTCTGTTTTGGTTTCAATGTATGGCCTTTCTTCCTCTCGGAATGTAATTTATAGTGAAATGTCTTATGAGCTTCTCTCTCTATTCCAATATATATACACATTTATATATGTCTTATTAATATTTAACTAACGTAATTATACTTGAGACAAACTTTCCTTGTCTCATTTTTTAAAGTCCTCTCTACAAAAAAATTGTTTTGATTAATAACGCATATATTTTATGAGTTTAATATAATTTCTGCATAATTGCAGTTGCTTAGAATTACATTAACTATCTTATGCTATGAAAATATTTTTATAATACTTTTTTTCCCATTTTGCTTGAAAAAAATTTTTGCAATATTTTTAAAGGAGTTTTCTAATGTGCTGTTATTTTCTCAATAACAGTTTACATATCTATGTTTAGATTCAAATATTTTTAGTGTTATACTTTGATTACTTGTGCATTATTTTGAAATTTAAAATTGTATCCCTCCTATGTTGTTATTATTTCAGGACAAAATAATGAACAGCCGGGATGGTTTCAGGAACAAATATTATTTAATACTTGACACGTTCCACAACACAAGATAGGATACAAAACACATATAAACATAGATTCACGAACATCACTCCATCATTCTGTTAAGAAATCTCTCGCCTTCTTCCATCGAACTTGCATTACTCGTGCTTGCGCTTCTAACCAAAAAGAACATCTGGCTACCTTTTAATAGTACATAGAAGGTAATGCTAAATTACAGTGTTACATCCTTCCCCCTACACCTTCGAAGGCAGTCTTGGCGAGTTGGTGTAATAATAGACAAGTCATTATTTTAACAATATACAGAAAAATCGGATGTTATTTCTTCCAACACAAATCGCGCACTTCACACTAAAGACGACGAATTCTTACTTTAAAATATCTTGGGTGATATTTCTTTTATTTCACTTTAAATATCGGATGATATTTCTTCAAATATAAATCACGCAATCTTTCACTTTGAATATAGGATGATATTTCTTCAAATATAAATCACGCAATCTTTCATTTTAAATATCGGATGATATTTCTTCAAATATAACAAAACGAGCACTTCACATAGCACTTTCAAAATAAGTGTCGGGGCGACTCACACTAGAACTTGCACACACGTAGTGAGCTGATCAAAGGGGGGGGGGTGTCCGACGGGTCATGCCCCACGTTCGGGCACCAATGTAATCCCTCCAAAGTTGGTATTATTTCAGGACAAAATAATGAACACCCGGGATGGTTTCAGGAACAAATATTATTCAATTTTCGACACGTTCCATTACACAAGACAGGATACAAAACAAGTAAAACACAGATTCACAAACATCACTCCATCATTCTGCTAACGAAGTCACTCGCCTTCCATCGAGCTTGCGTTTGTTGGGCTTGCGCTTATAACCAAAAAGAACACATGGCGTCATCTGGTTACCGTTTAATAGTACATGGAAGGTAGTGCTAAATTACGGTGTTACAAAATGAAATAAATTTTCCAAATGTTTAGTATATATATATATATATATA
>BMAW01124746.1:0-37811 GCA_019974015.1 Nephila pilipes | reverse complement strand
TGTGTGTGTGTGTGTGTATAATAATAATAATAATAATAATCCTAACGCACTTCTTATTTATTCATATTTCTTATAATGCATTTTTGAATGTTTTAACTAACACTCAAAATTATTTTAACCTTTTCTGTGTGACAAAGATAAAAACTCTTATGTCTTCAAAGACTTTTATGCATTGATTTTAATTTGGAATAAAATTCAAACCCTGTATGTGTTTCGATGAATAAGGAGAGTGATATTTCATAAGTCACACACTCAACATCAAGTATCTTTTCCAATATCATTGTGTGAAATAAATTATTAATTAGATTCAATCTTAGTTATAAAGTTAAATTTTGATTTGTTCTTTTAAAGAGAGTTACTTTAAAGTTCAGTTGATTAATACTGATTTATTCAGAATTTACTAAATTTGTAATATTTTTGACAGGTTACTTTTTTTTTACATTTATTCTTTCGTTTACTAAAATTCAGCATTTTCTACTTTGAAATCTTTTTGATAGTAAAATTTTAATTAAAATACAAGAACTCTACAGTTTGGGGAGACATTTAAGTTTTTGTTTCTTTTTTAAAACGTGCAACTGTATTTTAAAAGACATGACTGAAAAAACAACCTGTTTTCTTCCATTTTTTAAAACGATATTGAATTAGTTATATTTCAGCTTTATTTTTATACTTTGAAGTAACTGATACCGTTTGAAAAATATTCACTGTGATAAATTATTTTGTGTTATTATTTTCAGCTCTTTATGAAATAAAAATTATTTTTAGAAAACATTAAAATATTACAGTCTGTTAAAAAGCAAAATATTTTATTTATCTATTTCGCTTAATTTATTCATAGATGGCACCGGATAGTTAAATAAAATTCAACTTGTCTACGAATAACAATTTTAAGATTTATGAAAAGTTCATACACTAATTACTTTTTTGAACTATTTTATGTAATTATTTAATTTAAGTGTATGGGAAACAAAATAATTATTTTTCAACCGATATAACTTTTTCACAAAAATAGATCATAAATATAATTCGGTTTCAATAACAAAAAAATTCTGAACCTCTCAATTTAAAAAAATGACATTTTTACTGACCTATGTATGAATTTTAGAACATTTATTACTGATGTAAAATAGGACTTCTATATTTATCTTTCAATTTAAGTGATTAATTAATAAATATTCTTATTACCTAATTTAGTTTCAGTACAATCATTATTTGTAATGTTTAGCAAAATCTCAATGTTTTGCATTTTTTAAAAAAGTTTACTGTAAGTGAACAATGTTTTAATAATTTGAAAGCCGATTACAGGGAGCGTTGCAATGTTATGATATCATTTGCATTTTTTAATATTAAACTGAATTTTAATTTGTTTGACATCTTATATAATTTTTTCAACATAAACAAATAAATTAAGTAAGTATTTAAATTACATTTTGAACTTGTTTTTTCTGATTTGTTTTGTCTTCTATAACTTATTTTTAACACTGATTTTTTTTATCTGTGTTTCAACTACAAATGTCAGCTTTTATGCACTGAAGTTTATTTATTATTCTTTAAATTTCAAAACTCTTGTGACTTCTCATGCTAACGATCATTTTGTTATCAAATGATGAAACTCAAAATTACATTGTCGTTTTCTCATAAAATGAAAAAAAAAAAAAAAAAAAGCTTTACTTCAATACAATTGCAACTAAACAAACGCATCAAAAACTATTTAGCAATTTTTTCTTCATATTTATCTTCTGATAGAATAAAAGCAGTTACTTTCAAAAATCTTTAAACGCTTTTCCAGAGATTTCCAGCTCTAATCTTTACTGAATCATTACCCAGTCTGCTTGGGCGTTAAATTCCCATTAGCTTGATGGAGCGAAAATATTACGTTGCAATAAAGATTAAACTAAAATTAAGCGACCAGATGTGTTTGATGCTGTTTGGCGGAAATATATAATCTTTCCTTGGCCTTTACCCTAATTATGAGAAAGGCTTTCGGATAAAACTTCAAAGCACTGCCGAGATGTAACTCCCTCATTTTGAATAATGTCCTATAAAGCACTCGCTTGATTGAAAAATCAGGATATTCTAGAATTACTTCAAGTAAAAGGGTTGCATTCTAAACTTTTAATTGTTTCTGAAATTTGCATTTAATTAGAAATTGGTTGAGAATAGGGAAGAAGATCTCGTGTTAATGTGTGAATGAGTGGAAAAACATTTTGTCTCTTGACACAATTATTTTAAAGTGAGTGCGGTGTTGAATCTTTTTGATAAATTTCTATATTTACTAAGTTTCTAACTATTATCGATGTTTTATCTTCAAATACTCATGTTATTTTGAATGCTAATGTTGGTCTGGTCTCACCGAATATTTATTCAATTCATGGTATGCTTTTAGTATTATTGAATGTGATCCAATAAAGTTTGAAATTTACAAATATTTACAACTTAAGAAATGATTACTATGAATTTTATTGTAATTATATATTTTTAATTACTTTAAGTGGAAAGGTTTATCAACGTTTCAAAAGGGGGGAAAAAGAGCGAAATGGAAAGATAAGGAACTTAACTTTTTTGTGTAAAAATATTATCAGTTCTAATGTAGCATTTTTTTAAATCAGAACTTCTTGATTTCTTAATTTTTTTGATATAATTAATTTTTTTGATTTGCTTTTTTACGAACAATATTTAGAAATTTTGTAGACTATTTTTTGGCTTCTGTACGGTTGCGGTGAAAACTAGAGAAACAAAAAGCAAAACTAATACTTTGTGATGCATGCTAGGCACATACGTACTTCCTTTATTAGATACTTACAATTTCAAGAACGTTGATACTGTGAAAATTTGCTTTGGATGTTCCCTTTACATTATTTTATATATATATATATATATATATATATATATATATATATATATATATATAGTCATCAGCAATACTATTTAATTTCTTGATTTCCTCTATTGAATTTATGTTTATAGAACTATTACAAACATAGAGCATTTGGCTTTCTTCAGGTCATAATACACACCTAAAATCAAATACTGTAAAGGAATCGAACAAAATCAAATATTCTTCTAAAATGAATAAGACTCTAATACGTATAGCTCTTTACTGTAATATACTATAGCCGGGAATTTTTGCCGTTAATGATAACTCAACAGTATGGATTTTTTATGCATGTTAACTTTCGTTATTCTGTTTATGTTCTAATTATAAGAAACATTTGATCTACATTAAGTTTCTTAATTCAGCTTTTCGCTCACGTAACTACATTATTCTGATGTTCTGGAAAGGACATTATTGATTATTTTCAATTTTCGCACGTTTGTGTCTGTTTCTGTACAGTTTTTAGTCTTCAAATTGTATGCTTAATTTGACAATTCCTAAGATTATTTCTTAAAAGAATATGTCTCTGTATACACATGAGAGTTTTCTATAGTAACATTTCTATTAATCATTTCCGTTTCATTCTAAAGAGTCCTGGTTGGCAAAATATTTAAAACGGCTCATAGAAACAGGAGTAAAAAAAATTGTTTCTATACAATAAAGCCGATTCTCAATGATATCTTCAATAATGTGGGCATTAGACTTCAGAATTTTTGATAAATTGCGTCTCTTGTCATTAAAGATTTGCTCAAGTTAATGCTTATTTCTTCACTTTATCCCCAAGGTGTGCTTTGTTCACTGCGCAATAATTTATAGGTAAATAAAATGATATCTGTTTTTCGAATACTGGACGTGGCCGAATAAAAAAAAAAGAATTAAAGTCGTATATACTTAAAAAAATATTTTTTTTATTTCAATTGATTTTGTGAAATAAATAAATTACATAATCCCGAGATAAAACTAATGAAAATATCTTCAAAAGCCATTGTTCCACTATATTTCAGTGTAAAATTCTATTCTATTTCCTAACATTCGTCGTAATAGCCTTCATTGTACTTCGTCTTGACACCCAACCAATGTAATTTATCGATAGCGAAAACGGCTTTGTTTTTATTTCAACGCTATTTTTTAAGAAACGACTTTCTTCACATTTTTATTATTATTATTATTGTATCGAGAATAGCTTTCCTTGCGATCTTTTTGTTTGGTATCATAATGTTCCAGTGGGTTAATAATAAAAAAAGGACCTGTTATCATATTTCCCCTGTGATCTTCATTTAAAATATCCCTCGTAAAACGGAGACAATTCCCTGAGACTTGGCAAACAAGAACGAAGAGTAAGGGCGTCAGCAAATATAATTTATCACCAGTGGGTCCAGGCGTGCAGAAGGAAAAGAAAAATAATATAAATATAAATAAACAAGAAGCATTTTACGGAAAGATAGAGCGCATCTCTGTCTTGGCGGATCGTTATTCACTGGCGGACGCTGGCGCTGTGCTGGAAAACGAGATAAAATCTAATGGAACGAAAATCACGGCGAACGCATTTGGCAGAAATGAGCTCCCTTTTTTGGCGAGAAATTGCATTGGTATGATTTTGTGCAATCTGTCCAGATGTGAGCCATAATATTTAGCGTGCTGACATACAAATCATCAAGGGTATATCAACAAAACAAAAATTAAAAATACGCCATTTTCCATTCGTTTGCATGTTTCTTCCTTCTGGAGATGGTATAAAAATTTGAAAAAAATGAACGAAAGGGGCAATTTATTCTTCGTTTCGGTTATTTATTTATGGATTACATGATTTTTGAGGAGTTAAATTTTTAAAGAAATTGAAAAAGGACGTGACAGCGAATTGCTGTGATATTCTAACAATTGAAATTGGGACAAAAAAGGGCAGCATTTTCTTAATATTTCCATTTTGTAAATGGAAAAGGTGTGACTGAATATAAAGTAATATGATTATTATGAATATGATAAAAATAAAAATAAGTTAAATATGTGTTCATAAGCTAACCAGAATTATCAATTGAAAGAAAGGAAAGTGCATTTTCTTATATGTACAGACAATTGGAAGTAAAATATTCAGATAAAAAATATTTTCATAACACGATTGCAAAATTATTTTTTTGAATTTTGCCGAAAATGAATAACACAAACCCTTGTTTTTCTCTTCATGTTAATATTTATTTTGATTTTATAACAATTAAGGGACAATATCTCGGCTGTTTTTCATTCGTATGTTAACGAAGCAGGTCAATAAATATTAGTTGTATAATGGCAATGTTAAGAACGATTTTTTTCTTTTATTTTCAAGATAATTAACGAACCATTTTTCTTTTTTGGCAAAGAAAAAGAAAGGAATGTGTACCATTAAATCTAATAAACTTGACATCTGTATTAAATGAAAACTGCATATTCATTGTATTAATTATTGATGGAGTCAACAACTTATTCACATAAAAATTGTAGAAACCTATTAGCAACGATTTCTTTATTCGATAGTTTTGTTAAGTAAAAATAAAAGGCAGAATATGAAGGTAAAAAACTTGAGCAACTTTTGCATTTCAAATCACAGAATATGAGTTAATGTGTGTCTACCTTTATGTTTATTGTAAGAAATCAAAGCCGAAAAATTCTAGAGGAATTAAATTAGAGACTCCGCTTTTGAGGTTTGCTGAAGTTATTAGTCACAATAGACAAATGAAAGTTCACTTATCAGATTTCATGTAATAAATCATGCTTTTTCTATTCTGTGAATAAATGCTATGCGTAACTATTGAATCAAAAGTTTTCTATAAACAAGAATTTTACTTTTCTATGTTGCGAATTTTTTTTTATTTTGGCTAGGTATGTTAGTGCTAATTTCTGCTCCAAAATTACGGAAAAAACATTCAAGCAAATTAGCATTAATAGAATTTTCAAAGATTGCTGCAAATTTTGTAATTGAAGCATGCATTAGATATAATATTCAAACCATTGCATGGGGCTAATATATTTAACATTTGCTGTAATTCGGATTAGATTCTGTTCAGCCGCAGAAAGGATTTATTCAGCATCTGCTGCGATGTGTTCTAATATAGCTTTCTGTTTATCTTTTTTGTTAAAAGATTATTTTTATTTCTTGTAAACGATGCAATTGGCTATTTCTATTCAGTTACTATACTTGCGTGAAAATTCTTCTTTGATCGGAAAACGAAGACGCAATATGATACATATAACGTTTAAACATAAATTAAAATAAGGACGTAAAAAAAATGTAAGTAACTAGGTAGAATACATGATACAATAATCGGAAAGAAAATGCATTACATCTGTATAAAAGAAAGACAAGGGGAAAAGACGTAAGGAAATGCTTGATCTCTTTTAAAATATAGGATTTTTCTCCTTTATATATGCATTTTTAAAAATATATTTTATGGATATTTAATACAATAATTACTGTGGTACAACCACAATATATATATATATATATATATTGTTGACCAGCTGTAGTCGGTTGACATTGGTAACGGGGACGAATTGCCCTTCTTTGTGTGCGTGTAGAGAATTTTCGTCTTGTCATCTAATGTTGCCCTTTATGAACCGAATCAAAGAGGAATTCCCTGCTAGGCTAATTTTACGAATTCACTGTTTACACCTGACGTTGTTGGTTACGATTTGTGAGAAAGGACTGCTGCATTCAATAATTTTTGAAAGGGAATTTTTTTTTTCTTATCGACGAAAAATGTTTTGAACGATATTTTGATTGATATTCACTTCTATTGCATTGAGTGTCGTTTGGAAAATCTCCATTTAGTCTGTAGTTGAGATGGCTGGTCTATTTGACGCGTGAGTCGTATCATTTATATCACTACGACGGTGTGGAAAAAAGTTCGAAGCTTTTCAATTCATTTAAAAAATCTTTTATTTTCCAATTATTTTACATATTGCGTGCACATTAACACAACATAAGAAAATCGTTTATTTTTCTTTCACAGAACAATTTCTCGTTATTCATGCTTTCACTAAACGACACCGAACATACTGATTGCGGATGCAAAGGGAAAGTATATTAGCGTCTGCTCTTCGCTTTCACATTGACATTGTGTCCTTTGAATACAGATTAATATAAGTTACAAAACGTGTAGAAAATTAGAAATAAGAATGCGGACTTCACAATCACTAATCGAGGTTTTTGAGTGCGATGTATTGGAAATTTTTAAGGCTATTTTACATGGGGATATGTTCAACCTATAGTTCTAGGCTGTTATATGCTGCCGTCTAGTTTTTACGTCCTGAGACATCAATTCAGCGTTAGCTGTTTTCACTACCTTGGAAGGAGGTTGATTGACCTGGTGACGAGGCTAGTTTTAAATGGGTATCTCCCGATTTAAGGATCTGTTTGTACAATTTGTCATAACAACACCTTTGTCAACTGAGCAGAAAACGAAATCACTTCCGGACCAGTTATTAGGCGCTTTTACACCTGTCGTTATTATTTACAATTTGCAGAAGATCGCCCCAAACTGATGCATAGATAACAACAGAAAATAATATTTTTTCATGTTTATAGTTGTTTTAATTTAGTAATATTTTTATTTAGAGTTAATGCACATTGAAACATGAAAGGAACAAAATTCAAAGAATTTGTTTATTTTTAAATTTCTGATGTCTTTTTAACAGTGTTTGTTTTCATGAAGACATCATTAAAAAAAAAAACAATTTTTGATATGAAAATTGTAATTAATGCTCTGATGAATTAACAAGGATCTAGATTGTATAATTTTATTTCATTGCTCCACCTATTTGTACCATATAAATATCATAGACAAAAACATACGTAGTTAATGTCGAATCGTTGATCCAGATTTAATATTTAATTAGAAGTCAACAAAACCCTAATTAGTCAATGTATTTAAAAGCAATTGCTGTGTTTCTATCTAAAAAGAAAATAATTAGTTATTTATATACATTTTATTGACTGCAGCTGAGGGGAGATAGTAAAATTCTTTTGTCCGAAACGTGAAGTCTTTTTTTTTTTTAGTTTTGTATATATGCATTTAATTAAGATGCATCAGTTACTGTAAGAATATCATGAAACATGACAACAGAAGACTTAATATGACTTAGAATAAAATAATATATATAAAAAGAGAGAGTAATTTGTAGTTTGCTGCATTTATTTAAAAAACAACTGTAAGAAAGAACCATTTTCATATTAGCTTACATTTCCAAACTTGTCACATCCCTAATTTATGTTTTCTCTAAAAACTCGTTGACTTTCAATGTTTGTAAATTTTAATGTTTACACCCTTGTGACTCATTAAAGTATTTACCAAGGGTGGGTGCTTATAAGGTCCATAGTTACATAGAATTAATTGCATACATTTAATTTCGTTAATATCGCTACATATTCTATACAAGTTTTAAGTGTTATATAAAGTACACATATATAAGAAAATACAATTAAGTGTCAAAGAAAATTCAAAATAATTATTTCCTACTTTTAATTTAAAAAAATAAAATATAATGTAAATGCTTTAGCGAAAGTTTTTTTTTTATTTTTCGAAGTCCTTTGGTCAAATCGTTGAAATTTGGGGTAAAATTTGTTAAAACCGTTCACACAATTTTGTGAGATGAATGGTCATCTGAGATCGACACTTCCCCTTCTTGAACTTCATTGTAGGGTATTAGGATTCATAGCATTATGTTATAAAAAAAATTGAGAATAGCAACCACTAGAACCGCTAATAACATACTTTAAGTGTGGATATTTTGATTCTTGGCACGAGTTTTTAAAATTGAATGATAGAAATAATTTTGCATTGCTTTTACAATGCCTGAATCCTATTTCATCTCTAATATTTCCAATCCCGCTTTTTCAACAAGCATTGTTTCAAAAAATGGAAATCCATCTTTGATAATATCACAAATAAAAAAATGTTCACAAAATATGCAAATGTGTATTTCAAATATTCTAATCTATGTTTGAAATTTGCTAGCATTTTTTGTCTTTTTAATATATATATATATATATATATATCCTATTTGTTTTTACTCGTGGAAAGTAATCAAATATTTTGTTCTTTCGATCGTTCATTTACAAATCGCCGAAGTATAATTTCAAAACTAAGAATAGTTTTGTAACAAATCAATAATACTATTTTCCTTTCCTTGTAAATACAAATAAAGTGTTCGTAAATATTCTAGCACGCCTGAAAGAAACATTTAGTCAGAAGGACAAGTCTCATTTTCTAATTCAACGTCTTTTTTTCTCCTTTCCCTTTTTTAAATGATATGATAGGATTTAAAGTTCCATAAAAATCAGTTCAAAATATTGTAAATAGACATCCATCTTTCAACAAGTTTAAATTGATTAATAAAAGAGGTTTAGTTAAAAGATATTTATTTTGAAGTAGATGAAATAGGACATCTAGCACACAGGAAAATAGTCGTTGAATTACGTGACCATCTACAAAGTTGCACAAATATTCTTACACGCCGATGTAGTGTTGCACAAGTCCGCTGGCGAGCGAATTTACTTATGATCAAAATAAAAATAGTAAGGTATTGAAATATAAAAAAAAATTGATATAACATAAAGTCTGTATAAAAATATTAATTATTCTGTCAATTTAATAAGATTTTTTTTTTCGGGGGGGGCCCCAAACTCTCTGAAAAAAATCGAATTTTTATTTGCAGTGGAAACCAACATTATTTCAACATTGAACCGCATGTGGTTCCGAAAGCCACATTTGCCCACATATGATATACATTATCTTGCATATTTTCGATTTCTTGTTGAAAATAATAATAAAAGTTCTTAAATTACATGATATTTTACTTTAGCATAAATAAGAGGAAAGCATTTCATTGGAAAATCAATTTATATATTATTTTTCTTTCTATTTACTTGACTACAACTTCCCTAGCAGTGTTTTCTGAAAGCATATTCTTTACAATATTTTGGTATTTTTTAAAACAAGTTTAAGCTAGTAAAAACTGCTTTTAGAGTAAATAAAAAAATCTACTTCGTTATGTGAAGATAAATAAAAAAAAATTTTTTTTACTGAATTTTTTTAACATTTTTTTTTATATAAAATGAATCACCAGTTTGATATATACATGTATAAGAACTGTCAATCTCTCGAAGTTATAAATCAATATTTTACAAAAAAAAAAAAAAAAAAAAAAGGAGGGAGGGGATATAACGCTAATGCACATTTTCATTCCCATTTCTCTTTATTATGCCTGATAAGCTTGATAAAAATGCCACCTCTTCACTGAAACCCTTGAAACAATTTGAAAATTTTTTAGGGATCATTTATTTTAGTTAAATTTGAAGTTTACTTTTTCGAAATGCTTTCTATGTGTTGATCTTTTTTTTTTTTTAAAAAAAAAAAGTTTTATTTTTTTTCTGTCCTTTCTTTATGCTTTGAATGATCAAAACATCTTCTTTTGAATCCCTTTTCAGAAGTTTGTATTCTTAAATCATTCATTCTACTTTCTTCAACTAAATCAATCGCTTTAAATTGTTAAAAAGCTGTAAACTCTCTCAGAGAATAATAGATACTTTCTATTCTTATAAGTAAGCTACAATAAATTTTATTACCGTCTCCAACAGTGAAACTGATAAATTAAAACGATTCGCTTCTAAGAACACGTTTGTTTTGTAAAGGAACTTAATTGAAAAATACAACTCTTACTCAAGGCTCAAGAATTTACCCGCTTTCTTTTATTGATACTATCTTAGGCGTGAATGGTGCGAACATATATTTTCAACTTTTTTTTTAAAAAAACTTTTACATTCATCCCTGCTTCTGTGATTAATATTCCTTACTTTTTTTTAAAAAAAAATTTTTTTTATCAAGACCACGTTTTCTAAAGAAAAAACACCGTTTCTGCTTTTGTAAACATGGCATTTTTACAAGTATCAGTTGTATAAAAAAATTAATTAAACAATACTGCGTTACGATCATTTTGCATTAAATTCCAAAAATCAATTGATGAGTTTAGCTATATTTTTTTTTATCGATATTCATTTCAGAAATCTATAGCTTCAATTTCTGTAAATAATATATTCTATATATTGGTTTAAATTTTTATCCTATAGCTTGAAAGTATTTTTCAAGACAATTACTATATATATATATATATATATATATATATATATATATATATATATATCGTTATTATTTTAAAAAATTCTTATACTATTAAGCATGCATTTACTTTTTGCTTTGAAATGGAAATTTATATCTTTATCATAAACTCAAAATCTCCCCCCTTTCAGTTATTGAATAAATCTATTCCAGTATCCATTCTTCTGTTTTTATTTTTTCCTCAAAGGAAATGGAATTTCTGTCCAGAATGAAATAAAAAAGAAAGTCTAAGTCTAGAGCATTGAGCAGTTTGATAGAGAGTCAGTGTGCACTAGAGGTCGCAGTAGACATGGGCCTCTTGACCGATCTGCCGTTCATTCGATATATCTTCCAACGTCGTTTGACATGAAAACCCCATTTTCTTTTATTTCTTTTTGTGGAGTTTTCAGACTTTATTATTTCTGTCAGTACCACTTGCAAGAAAATATATATATGGACAAGCCTTAAGTAGTAAGAGTATTCTCAGTCAGTTCCTTTTTTAGAAAAGTTTGCATATTTTACCCTTACTATCGAACTGATCAAAATGGCGAGAAGTGTTTCAAAATGTCTTTGAAAAGCATGAAAAATTTCCTCCCTATGTTATCCTTTAAATCTTTTCAAGGAAACCATAATTCGTTTTGTTATTCCATTAATAGAAGACTTGGGGGAGGGGGAGGTATTTTTGCTCAAGATATTATTTCTTTCATTATATTTTACTGGAAAGAATATTTCATAAATATATATATATATATATACTATAATATTCTGTAAAATTAATTTGGTATTTTTATTACAGAATTTTGTGCATTTAGAAATGTTAAGATAAAAAAATGCCACATAAACTTAATGTTAATCTATATCTCTTTTATTCATATTTTTATTATTTCTTTGCGCTAAAAATGTCAATTGTAAAACTATTTTTGCATTGATTTAATCTTATTCTAAATATTTATATAATTATCTTTTGTCTTAAGTGTTGCTTCATTTTCTGATTTAACGCTCCTGCATTTATAAATATTGGAAAAAGGGCAGAAAAGTGTAATTAGGAAGAAGGACAATGTCTGAAATTATGTAGCTGAGAAATTCTTTCACCATATTATCCATTCAAATGCTCGCTGTGTTATTTAAAGAATCAATTTTTATAAGAGCTTGGGAATAAAAAGAACTTTCAATCTTTAGACGGAAGTGTGGAATTGGAGTGGTTTTAAGACTAACGAAAAAGTCCATTTGCTTTTTTTGCTGAAAATTTTAATTTAAAGCAGAGTCTTACAAACTTATGAAATAATCTAAACTCTATCTAAGTTATACGCAGTTCCTCACGTCAACCAACATGGCGGCCTCCTTCTTTCTCAATCTCTTCTAAACTAGAGTTGACTTGAGTTGTTCCTTTACAGTTCTTAGTGGAGTTCAGTTGTTCCTTTATAGATCCTTATGGATTTGAATTATTCCTTTACAGATCCTTGTGGAATTGAATAGTGTCTTTATAAATCCTTGAGGAGATGAGTAGTGTCCTTAAAGTTCTTTAATGGATCACAGTTTTTTTTAAGAAAATGTGTGATATATGTGAGTAATTACTAAAAATTACTTTTGCTGAGATTGGAAGTGACCGTGAAAAGTGAAATATAACATTATTTCATTCATGCTTGAAACCATTTATTGTACTTTATAACTATTTGTGTCCAAAAATTTTTCAAACGCAATATAATATTAGTCTGAATAATATTTCCAAATAATAAATACTAGCAAATAATAATATTTGATTCCATATGGTATTATTAAATATTAAACGCCAATACCTGTTATTTTTCTGAAAAGTTTGAAATGAAATTCAATTTTAAAAGTTAATCAATATGCAATTAGAGAAAAAAAAAATTTTTTTTCTATTTTTATTCCGTTCCATACGTTATTTTAAGTGAATTATCTGATTAATTTCAATATTTTTAACAATATTTCAATAAATTAAACCTGATTAAATAAAATATGTTTCATTTTTTACATGTTTGATTACTCGAAAATTGTTTAAACATTTCATTTTTTTTACTATTACTCATTTGTATTTTAAGTATTATTTCACTATCGACTTTCAAGATTTATTAACACGTTATGCAAATTTACATATATCAAATTTTATTGTTTTTTTTATTAGAATTATATGTCAGTTTATTAGAATTATATAATCAAAACTGTTTTTAAATTAAATTTTTTTTGCGAATATATATTAATTTCTTTCTCTTTTGAAGTTATCCCGTTCGAGTACAACTCTTCAAATTAAAATAGTGATGAGGTTTAATTTAAATCTAACGGTGTTCATTACTTGGATTGTGATAGTTAATAATTATTTTATTAAGTTAGCCTTTTTTGTAGTTAGCCACATAATTTTAATTTTAAATAATTTTTTCAGATTGAAAAATGATAATCAGTTTGTTAATTTGATTTGTTAGTTTTAAAAATGTTTCATTTATATTTTCTCAAATTGTTACAATTTTGGTAGTATTTCAAAGTTTCGAAATGACATTTATTGTGAAGCTCAAAACTTTGTTATTTAACTTTGTCATATTGAGACTCGCTTCAGATTTGTAAGGTATTTTAGAAGTATAGTATTTATTATGCTATGTTGTTCGTGAACATTACTTAAATTTAATACGAAAGCTATAAAAATATCTATTGCAAAAGAAATATAATTTGAAACCGAGATTCTTAAATAATTAGATGATTATTTCAAAACTGTAACATGATTACAAAACAATAAGCGGGAATGTAAATGAATGGCACCATTTCACAACATTATTTTCTTCGATGACTAGCAGAATCCAATCTAATTGAATGTAGAAATTCCTCAATGTAGAAATCAAAAGTAATATCATAACATTTACGTCTCACAATGTATAAGCATAAATTCTATCGAAAGAAGAAGTTATGAGGAAAATGTATAAAACACAGTTTGTAATTGTGAAAGTGCATAACACGCGCGCGCGCTTAGTTAGAAGTGGGTAAAATCGTATATAAAAATTGTAATTATTCGATTATAATTGTCTTTATGAAGGAATCGAGTAATATTTTACTTATTTGCAACACATTTGGAATGTCATTAAAACGATAAGAAAAGTCTAATTAATTCTTGAAATTGATGAGACTTGTAATATTAAAACCAATGTTTAACTATACAATTATAATTACATTCCAGAATAGCAATAGTAATTGAGCTTCTAGTTAATCGATTAATTACTTGAATTTTCACTTTTTAACTCTTTTCGCTTCAGCAAACTGCTACCAACAACCTTTTATTTATTTAAAGACTTTCGATCGATTCATTTATTTGAACTTAATGAAGAAGAAGAAATAGTTTTGAATGTAAAATAATTTTTCCACTCATTGTTGAACGAAGGAACCACGTGAACATCGATTGAAAACCGAAAATGTCGATGTCTTCCTGATGACTTGACAGCATTAAAGGGAGTTTCCAACATGCTTTGATCAAAGATTCTTCCCAGGACTTTATTGATCCTTTTATTAGAATAACGTCTTTAAAGAACCCTTTTCTTGCTGTCCTTTGAATGCTAATTACGATAAAATGATGCATCAAAAATTCGTGACGTTTTCGTGCTCCGCTGACTCACTTAATGATAGTGGTGGTTTGAACAAAAATTAATGAGATTACACGTACACGATAGGGATTTGAATTGTAGCTAATATTGGAGAATCGAATGTAACACAAATTTTCAGGAAAGTTATAGTCATCACTATTGGAAAGATGGATAACATGATCTCTTTTGTGAATAAAGTCTTCAACACACGCATATCTTCATATATTTTTTTACAAAACTGGAAATTTTCTGTAGTGTATACATTTGCTTTATTAACGAAAATACTTTTTCAGATTGTTCAAAATACTAAAAGGGTGAAAAAATAATGTATACATTACACTTTGGTGAATAAATAGTAATTGCATTCGTCTTATGATTTGTAAAGTCGCGGTAATCGAATGGTAATGATCGTGAACAAATAGCCAACGTTGTTTCAGTCGAGTCCTGAGCTCGACTTCTGATGTCACCAAACACCCGTTATGTTGTGGGACTCGTGCACGTTAATTCTGTCGATGATCAAAACTCTCCCTTTGGCGAGGTGGAAATTTTGAGTGCGATGTGCCAGTTCAGATGTCATCATCGTTTAATCGTGACTCAAAAGTAACACATCGATCAATAACTCCCGAGTCTAACATTGAAAACAACATTTTTTTTGCAAATTTTTTTTTTATTCATCAACATAACACCTTTTGTTAATCACCTTTTAGGGTGATACAATCGTTCCAACGCTTTTCCAAATCTTTTTTTTTTTCCCGCAAGAAATCTTTTTTGTTGCGAGTAAATAGCGATAAACAGCTTTCTGAATCATCGACTCGTTGTTGTTTTTGTTCCATCGAAAGCAATCGCGGCACCCACTTGGAAAAAACCTTTTTCACTTCACTTCAAAAAACCTTTTTCCTGGTCCGATCGACTTAAAATTTTGACACGTTTCAAGCAAAGGTTCGTACTCTAGAAAGACCTGGTTACTGGTTTACTACGAGCGCCATCTCTGGGTTAGTCTCGGGAGTTATTGATCGATGTGTTACATGAAGGGGTAATAAGTTCAGGAAGCATATACCCATCTTCAAATGACCCGGATCAATAATTGCGAATACTACTGGACAATTTTAAGTTTCCAAATATTTATTAATCATATTAAATATAATATTGTGTATAAAGATGTCATTCGTCCTAATAGAACTAAATCAAAAACGAAGTTAGTTCAAATATTTACAAAAATATTAGCTAATGGATAATTGAAGATCTACAGCTCGTATAAGAAAGTTATCATGCTAGTATGGGACACAGTAACAAAGAACAACTATCGAATAATCTCGTAGACATTAATTCTAGCAAGATTCGAATGTCCAGCAAGTTACCACCAGGAACTCTGGTTAGTTGCATAATGAGAACGATGTATCTACAGGTTAGAGAGGTTTTCCATTCAACCAGGATGAACTTATCATGTCCCGTCTGTAGACGGAGAGAAGGAAATCTTGACAGTTCAGGAGGAAAATCAAATTGGATAGTTGGCGGAGGATGGTAGTCGCATCACCCATACAAAAACACGTTTCTCTCTTCTGCTGTGTTTTTCTGATGAATGTATGGGTATAATTTTAGTACCACTCTTGTGCATGGAGAACACTCGTAACTAGCGTTCCTGCGTATGTAGAAAGAGGTTGTTCTAACGTGCAGCTTCATGACAAAGTGAGAATGTTGTAAGCATTTTGAAGAGGGCCGCTGAATATCCATCTTATCGCCATTGGCCCTCGTGTTGCTTTTAAGTACAAATTTAAGAAATAATGAATTGTAATGTACTTTTAAATTCTGAATGGAATTGACGAAATGGTATTCGAACATGCTTATTAAATCAAAAGTTCAGTTCACTTTTAGTTCATTATTATTTTATTTTAAAAAATGTAATTATCTTATGAAATAAGACTAACAGGAAATCTTCCTTTTTCAGGAAAAAATATTTTAGTCTGATTGATTAACGAATCGGGTTTTATTTTTATAGCAAATTTAAACTGACATTTTTCTGCTTCAAAGTCTTATAGTTTGTGATTTGTATATGTTTTTCAATTTTTTTGTTTTTGTATCAACAACTTTTTCTATCTCGTTACGATTGTAGTGATTAAGAACAATATTATGTTTTCACATTTTTTTTTTATATTTATTCATTGGTATTGGTCAATAATTTTAAATTGGAGTATATTATGTTATTTATATTAAAATCTAAAGATTTAAAATAATATTGTACTTAATGATAAAACAATTATGTAATTAAAGAATTTTTTAAATTGTCTTCAATAACCAACGGGTCTATTTTATCCCATGTTCTTATTAACACTTGGATTTTTTACATTCTGACTGCCTAGAAATTTGGTTCAACCAGAAAGTAAGTATTCTAGAGACAGTAAAGAGACAAAACATAAATACCTGGACACATTTATTGAAACAGATACTGCACTCTTTCAGCTAGCTCTCAACATATGAATTACCGGAATTGAAACACATGTCATGCTTTGAGACAATTTCCTGTATACCGGTATCGAAATAATCCGCCTTCTGAGAGCAGACCCCAGTCTGTTTGACTTAGTTCTGCTTGGGAATACGATCCACCTCCAATGTATCGATTGCCGTTTGGTTTCCGAGGTACACTTCATGTCTGAACATTTCATGTCTCATCGTCGGTGATAATGCGATCGAGGATGTCGTCGCCGTTGATATGGTACAGTTGCAGAAACTTCAATGCTGCGCTGAGTCCAACATCTTAAATTGTTCCTGACCGGCCAGCATTATCTCAGTGACGACGACATGCAGATGGCTGTCATACGCTGGCTTTGTTCTCACGTAGCGGATTTCTTCGTCACCAGTATATGGAAATTTGTCTCACGGTATGATCCATGCTGCAATTACGGTGGTTATTACACTGATAGGTAACTGAAGGAGTAATGTATCTCTTTATATAAATATTTCCAGGTAATTATGTTTGATATCTCTTTACAACTTCCGGGAATCTTACTTTCTGGACTAACCAAATAATTTGAAATGGTTTTTTTTTTTTTTTTTTGTATTAACGAGAAATACAGAAATAATTTCCAGCCTAATATAAAATAAGCTTCTAGGTTACTTGTCATATCAGATAACTTTTATCATCCAACAATTATTTTGAAACTATTACTGCACAAATCTAAAAACTATCGAAAAATAATATGAATTACTTTACTTTATCGAGATAGCCATATTAGATATATTTAAAATAATTAATAAAATTGAATGCATTGATCGGTTAAGCCATAACTACCGTTTTTCATAAAATTATAGATTTTACATTAAGTTTAGCAATTTATATGGAAAATTCTGAAATAATATAAAGGCGAACTAAGCATTAACTTATTTCGTATTTATTGCGAATTTCGGAATAGATTTCCTTCATTTCGATTCATGAGTCTGATATATCAATATCAAATTAAGTAGCGAAATATATCTGCTATATTTCGAAATGTTCTAATATATAATTCAGCATGTCACAGTATACTGATTATGTTATCTTCTTATATAGTAATTGGAATTAAAGATTGTTAATTTACTTCTGTTCAGATAATGTATTTAGATAACTGTTTAACTGTTTCATTTAATTAATACATTTCGTACTAAAATTATTTAATTTTCACGTAATAGTTAATAAATTCACTCTTCAATATCTCAAATTTTTTGTTAAATGTTTTTGTTTCTTTTAATTTATTTACCTCTTACTCTATTTTAAAGTTTTGAACCACATTTCGAAAATCGATTTGACCGACCCAAGTCAAAAACCAACAAATTATTCATTTGATAAGCACCAAATTCTTCTACCCAGAGGATAAAAAATCTAGATAGATTTCTATCTATATTGTTGGCTTTTAAATTAATTTTGTTGGTTATATTTAATATAAAATATAAACGATAAAAGGGATACTGATGCTGTTACTATTAACAATGAGGACATTAAAATGTAAATAATTTTTAAAAAAAATATTTCTTTGAATTTATTTGTCTTTTGTATCACTTTTGAAAAATATTATGTAATTTGATTCACCAAGTTACCTTACGAAATTAATCAACAATAATTGTCTTGATTTCAAACCTATAAGCTTTACTTTTTTTTCCGAAATAGTACTTCTATTCTTATTTTAATTTTTTTTTTTAGATTTTTTTTTTATTTTCACTTTAACAAATAAATATTAACATTGTAATCTGTTAAGGAAATTAAATGTTAAATGTCTGAAATAATTCTAATTTAAAGAAAAAGGAAAAAGTGTTAAAAGCAAATCTAAATAATGAAATTAGAATTTAAGAAGAAACTGTAAGATAGTACATAAGAACTGCTTTTCTTAATATTTCTATTGAATAAATTACTTTCATGAAATGAGGTAAAGATTATTTTATCCTTTTAAATTTATTCACCTTTTTGAAATAGTTATAAAAATTCGAGATCTTTTTTATTGCCATTAATTATGCTGAAAAATTGCTCTTAATGTCTATTAAATAAATGTTGAATTATCTAAGCAGGGATTAATATTTAGGAATTCTTAAGAACACTTCATGTTTCACTTAGAATCAATTTTTTGTTTCTGTATTTAGTACTTTGTTGATATTTTATTTCCAACTCTCTTCATCTAATCTTGTGGGGGGTTTGATTTTCTGAACTATTTTCTTATTTAAGTCAACAGGGGCTTGTACGTGTGTGTTACGTTTTAATTAATATACTCTTCAATCTACTTTTTGATTATAATGGAGCAAAATTATGAAGCATTTATTTATTTTCGAAAGAACAATGAGACAGAAAAATAGGAAGAGGGGCGATGGTCAAAATTATACTGAAAACTATAATTTTTAAATATTAATATTTATGTTCGGGAAAACATATAAAAAGAAATATTAAGTATATTTACTTAAAGATAAAAATTTGTAGTAATTTAAAAATGTAATGTGTAAATTTTTAAGAAATATTTTGTTTTTAAAATGATTTATTTCAGTGCCACTCATTCTATATAATTTGTTTTGAAAATTTCGTTTATGTTGCTTTTAGAGATTGCAACGCATTGAAAAATATTAACGGCTATATTATTTATTTATTTTGAAATACACCATTCTAAAAACTCATTTTCATATAAATTGCATAATCAGTTCCTTAAGTTTGAATTCTTATCGAACAGTTGCATTTAAATACTGTTCTGATAATGTATCTGTTTTCAAAATAGATTATCTGCCGGTGGGAAAATTAAGTGATCAGAGATAATGTCGAAGTATTCTTTAATCGTGTTGATTAATCGAATGAAACTTTAATCTACTAAACGATTTATCAAAGTTAGGACTCAAAATAAATTTTATTTACGTTGCGAAATCCAAAATTAACGTCATTCGGGTTTTGAATAGTTATTTTATCCTGAATTTTTTTTTAAAGAATTTGATTTAATCGATACATTCAAGATGCAAATTTATGTTTTTGATCTATTGTAATGTTGCTGAAGAATTGGAGACACTGTTGGTAATTAATAAACGCGTAAGCAGTGATTAATAGCAAATTTTTTTTTCAGAACCTTATATTTGAATTTTTTATGTTTTCAGAATAGAGGTGAAGGACTAGATATGAACGTGCAAGATGCTTGGGCGCAAGGAGTGACGGGAAAAGGCATTGTTGTAACTATTTTAGATGACGGATTAGAAAAAGACCATCCAGATATTTCAAAAAATTATGTAAGTATTGAGGTGATATATCGATGATTTCGAGTTTAAATTTTATTCTGCTCAGTTTTGGTGCAACACCTTTCGAGAATTGAAAATAATGGTAAATTTTTAATTCAACGTACATGGAATTTCAAAACTTATGAGTAAAACTTTAATGGATGACAAAAAAAAACATCTGAACAAGCAATTTTCACCATAAAATGCACAGGCGGAGTACAAGTGGGGAGCGGCTAGATGGCGTTGTAATGTGATAATAAAGCGCAAGTTTCCTTACACATCGTCATTACTACTGGGGATTACAGGAAGCATAGCGACGTACAGTAATCAGGAAAAGTCCACAACCTAAGAAAATGTCGAAGCCTGCCCGTGGTTTCATTACTCGTATGACATACAGGGTGTTTCGAATCTCTTGGACAAAAATTTAAAGAGTGATAGAAAACATCTACACAAGCCATTTTAACCATGCAATGTAAAACACCGTGGATTTCAGAAGCCATGGCCAACATCTCCATGCCTCTTGAAATCCATGGTAGAAATGACGATGCGTAAGAAAAGTCGCGCTTTATGTTTTCCATTACTGCGCCGTCTAGTGGTTCACCACTTGCTCTCCACCTCTGTATTGTTTGGTGAAAATAGCTTTTTTAGATGTTTTCTTTCACCCCTTAAATTTTTGCCTTTGAGTTTCAAACCACCCTGTATAATCATAAAACTTAAATTATAACATATTTTTTTGAAAAATGATTGATAAAAGAAAATATGATAATTTTGGGGATGACGAGCATGATGCGGGTCTAATTATTATAAGAAAATTTAATTTCCTATGGTTTAGTTTTTTTGAATTATTTGATTGAAAAAATTTTCAGAAATGGAATTTTTGAATTTCAATAACTGTTTCTGTACTTAAAAATATTTCTTTGCTTTCCCGTTTAAAGAGTATTCGAACTATTCAAAACTTTAAATTTTTGTTAAGCTTGAAACAAAAATAGTTTAAGTAAAATATCATTTATTCATGGAATACATTTATTCTCATGAAAAGAATTAAGTTTTTTTAGGAAAAATTTATAAACTAAAAATCGAAATGAACTGAGATAAACATTGCAATGTGCTTATGCAGAAAGTAGTATATCTTTGTTGGATATATTCCAAGTTTACATACAAAAGGGGGGGGGTGGAACCTGAGTGTAACAGCAGTATTAAGAAGCTTGATGTACAACTAATTTTTGAAACGAAATACAAGGTCTGCAGGAATTCTTCACCTTGAGAACGCTTCCGCTGTTTAAGTTGATTACCTGCTGATCTATGTTCCTGTGTGTCGGCACACTTCTTTCGTGACACTTCATGAAATCGTATTTTCGTTGTGCGAGTAGTTCCAATTTCATGAATAAAAAAAAAGTCCTTTTTTTATCTTTCTTTTCCCTTTCTCCCTATTCTCTTAGTATTTTTTTTTATCCTTGTCTTTATTTTAGTTGAACTATGCGCTATTGTATTTTCTGTAGAATTTTTAACATCTCTTGATTCAAATATTCAAAAAGAGGGAGGAAGGGGGAGTTAATCCATGGTAGAACATTTTAATAACCTTATAATTTATGTATAATATGTGCTATTCCTTAAATATACTTTTTTATTTTTTAATTGTTATTACTTTTATATAAATGTAGTTTAGCATTACATGTTTGTTATTCTAACATCTAATGAAAAAATGAGGAAAATATCACTTAAAGTTTTAATAAACGTATAGTTTTTTTAGATGAAAGTTACAGGACTTAAAAAAGTGATTAATTTTCCCCATTAATATTTCATATATAACCTTTGAATGTTTTTGAATGAATGTTTTTGAATATAACATGGTTTAGTTCCGTTAAAATTTTCTTATATTATGCATCAATAATTTTCAATTAAAATAATTAAAGAACTCATTATTTTGAAAAAAATTTTTCCTCGAATATTTTTTTTCCAGAAAACAACAGATTTTTTTTTTTTTTTTTTGAATATTGTCTTGAAATATGAAGTATAGTTATAACGGTAATGTAAATTGTTTTGGCTAATAATTTGCTTTTCATTTAAGCAAAAAACGAACTAAATGTCAAGCAGTATTTTTTCTCCCTCGGCCAATACAAGCCAACATAAATACCAATAGTTAATGTTGTTGTTCTAGAAATGCCAAAGCAACGAACAGAAATGGTACTTAAATAGAAATTTATGTATTACAACATTGACTCTTTTTCTTCCTTTTCAGGATCGAGACGCTAGCTATGATGTAAATAATCATGATGGAGATCCCCAACCAAGATATGATATTATCGATTCAAACAGGTGCGTAAAATATTTTTCCCTGTGAAACGGAGATATTTATTTTACTATAAAATTTTTAATCTTTGTTGAATGAGCAGGTTTTCTAATGAATTTTATGAATGTATAAATGTTTCTTAGTTGTTACATTTAAATACACATTTTTTTTTCTTGATAATTAAGAATTGCTACACTACATTGCATTAGTTTAAGAAATTTTAAAAAAGGAGAGAGAAGAGGGAGAATTTTAAGTATATATTAACAATATATTTTATTGATTATAACTTTTTATGCTATTTATCATTAGTTGCTTGTTTTTATTCTACGCTATTCCTCCTTTCAATGTTTTATGTAATGAAAAAGCGAATTCAAGTTATTTCTTATTTGAATTAAAAGTGACAAAAGGGTTGCTGTGCACTTTATGTGTATTTCTTAACGTATTTCTTATCTTAATTTATAATATTTTATTTCTTTTATGATGCTTTTTTTAGCATCAATAATAATTGAAATTGCTCAAAATTTCTTACATCTTCAGAAAACATTTTTTTTTATCTTTCTTTTTAATAATTATTGAAAATAAATTATATTTTTACTACATTTTTTTTTTCATTCATGTCAAAAGGAATGTTTTATAGTATTTAATTTATTATTTCGAACTCAAGCAAATTATTACAGTTTGATGAATTCAATGTTTTATGCTAATAAGTAAATATACCATTTTTAATATCAAATACACTGAATTTTAAAAGTTAAGCATAATTCATATAATGCGCTGAAATTTGTCTTTAAAATTGTGAATTTTTGTCTTTATGCAAAACATTTCAATCGATGTCTTCAATCGCAAAATATTCTCTCACGTCGGAACGTGAATAAACCGGCTCACGCAGCATTAGCAGTTCAGTCGGGTTTCGCACTATTCATGTGCAAGGAACACTGTTAATGATTAAATTGAACGAATGAAGGCACAAAGAAGACAATTGGGCATGTTAGAGAAGGAGGAATCGTTAGAAGGCTCGAGTCCGAATGATCACAAACCGAAGTGTATCGAATTCTGAATGTGCCTCAGTGTATGATCTCAAGACTGTGGCAGAAGTTTGAAAGTGCGGAAAATGTTAACCGATGACCAGCATCAGGTCGGCCAAGATTCACAACTATTCGGCTAGATTGATATCTGGCAATAACGGCGCGACGTCAGAGAGAATGTTGTGCCCGCGTACTGGGCTCAGTGCTTACAACCGTTACGGGAGCCCAAGTTTCAGGTAAAGTATGTACAGGAAGTTCAATTTTGCTATTCCTCTGTACCACATGACCAACACTACCTGCATTTCTCTCACACCTACGCATAAACGTGCTAGTTTAAACTGGAGTTTGGGACAGTGAGCCTATGTGATGTATAGTGACGAATCTCACTTTAATCTGAACACAGACTCTCATCGGCTAGAACTAGTTTTCACCCGGGAAATAACACGGAAGCATCGTTTTCAGTCAAGGGGAGCCATGGCAAGGGTAGGCATCATGCTGAACAACAGAACAGGCCTCAATAACTTTAAGATGGGCTTTGTTACTGCTAAAAAATACAGAGATGAAGGTCTTGAGCCTTATTTTCGCTTTTTTCGAGATGCTGTTGGTCCTGAGCTGATATTTATGGATGATAATACTCCTTGTCATCGTGTGAGCCAAATCGAGGAATTCCTTTAAATGGAAAATATCCAACGCAGGCCGTGGCCGGCTCACTCACCTGATCTGAATCCTATGTAACATATGCAGGATATGTACGAGAGACAACTAGTGGCATTTCCTCTCCCACTGATTTGTTTCAGAACAGAAAAGAGCTCTTCGTGATGTTTGGAACTCTTTGAGCCGTCATTGAAGTGTGAACTCTTCTTATGTTAAATTTTCTTTCAAATTGTTTCTTTGTGTAGTAAAAGAGTGATTATTGTCGTTCTTTCTCATTGTTTTCATAACGGTTATAAAATAAGACTCACATATCACGTTCACTACTCGATACACTCACATATCACGTTTCCCGCCATTTTAACAGATTTCCTTCATTATTCATATAATTATAAATTTTGTGTAACTTTAAGAACCAGTGTATTATTATGTATATTTAGATAATAATTAGATATTGATTTATGTATATACACTGCTGGCTATTAAAATCGGAACAACAAGAAAGAATGGTCTGACGGAAGTCAAAATCACATGAAAGGAAGGAGAGGTGGGATATGCAAATGTTTAGTATTTCAGCGCATTTAGACGACGCAAGAGGGGGAAACGACATCTGAAGCACTGCAATAAAAAAATTGTGTAGTGGATTTCTCATTCGGAAAGCGCTTTGTAAGTCGGTGTTTACTCAGAATATCGAGTTTTGCCTCGAATAAGAAGAAATGCTTACCATTATTTTTTAGAATTCGATAGAGGCAGGATCGTTGCCAATCAAAAGTGGGGATTATCATTCCGTGATATTGCCCTTTGCATTAGTCGAAATCCATCCTATGTCACATGAAAATGGAATCAATGGATTGCTGATGGTCATACTGACTCACATCCTCCCATAACTAATGTCCAGAAGACAGACATATTGTGAGGTCGACCCTACAAAACCGTACCACCACATCACGGACCATTAGTCAGGAAGTGGGAATGTTTGCAGCACTCCCAGTATTCACTTGTACGGTACGATGACGCTTGCAGAAGAGTAGACTATCAGCACAGCAACCATTACTTTGGCTTCCATTGACAATGCAGCACAGAGAGAGACGGTGCGCCCAATGACAAAGCTGGATAAATAAGTGGGACAATGTCGTCTTTTCAGACTAGTCCCGATTTTGCGTGCAGTATTTTGATGAAAGTATATGTGTTTGGAGGCTCTAAGGAGACCGCTCGTTGCCTGCTTGCATTCGATATCAGCATAGACATATTGCCGTTATTGAAACATTCAATATCGGCACCAGGCCCTGAACCTGGTGTGATGATTTGGGCAGCCATTAGGTACACGACACGCACATCTCTAGTTCGGATCGACGGTAATTTGAACGCAGATCAGTACATTTCTGACGTCTTAGGCCTTATGGCTGTGTCCTATTTTTGAGGTCAGCCAAACGCTGTTTCCAACAAGATTAGCAAGACCACATGTCGTGTTCTTACCTTCCCCGATACACAGGGTATTCGATTGTTGCCCTGGTCTGCACGGTATCTAGATCTGTCACCCATTGAAAACATCAGGTCAAAGGTTGATGAGAGACTGGCCCGTGCTAATGTTGATGAGAGACTTTAGCTAATAAGGTTGATGAAGTGTGGAATAATCTTGAAGCAGCGTAGAATGAGTTGTCCAAACCCAGTTCGACTCTTTGCCCAACCGGGTAAGGGCCGTTTTAGCTGCCAGGAGTGGTAGCTGTTTTTACTAATTTCGCACCCCAGTAAACCCCCAAACTGCTTGAACATTTAATGATTTGTCTTCATGTCATACTGTTTATGTACAATAAATATCTTTTTTTGTATTTGCTTTCCTTCATGGTGTTGCAATTTTAATGACCAGCAGTGTATTAATACTTTATAAAAAATATGTTTTGCCTAACACATTCTTTATTGAAATATTTATTCTGAAATTTATTAATTTTGTGGCCTATTTTGTTAGACTTTTTCTGATTCCCTATATTTCTCATTCTACACTTAATAAATTGTTTTGCTTCTTCATGATTATATTCCAGTATGAAAATAATCTTTTCATTTCTAGACATGGTACGAGATGTGCTGGTGAAGTGGCGGCTAATGCAAATAACAGTATTTGCTCTGTAGGTGTTGCTTATGACGCCTTAGTAGGCGGTGAGTATAAAACATTTCATATTAAAATATAAGAACTACACATTTTTTAGACCTTAGCAATACATATATTTTTCATTTCAATGCGTTTGCGTAGTATTATAATATTATACCAGAGTGAGTTAATATATTTTGGAAAAAAATTAAGTTTCAGCTTTAAAAAAAACTCTTTCTAATAGATTTTAAAATATAGAGAATGATTGGTGAGATGATTTATTTGAAATTTTCAAAGTGCAATTTTAAGTAGAACTATGTTTTCCCCCAGATTTAAAAATCCACTTTCATATTATTATAACTTTTGTACTTTCTACTTATCTCAATGTGAGTTCTTTAAATATTAGTTTTAAGTTTAAAAATGCGCACATTTCACGAAAGCAGTATTAATAAAACCAGGAATGCGGATCTGAACTTCCACATAAATGAAGATTTCAGAAAACATTGCATCATGCAATGTGATTATGAAAATAAGCTTTTGAAGAAAAGTATAATCTTGTAAATATATTTTGGTGGAGATTTTATACTTATTGCATTTCGTATTTCTCCCCGACGTTCTCGGTAATTTCAGTTCAAATGTGGTTTGCTGCAGAATAAAGAACGACTCGAAAAGTAATTTTGTTAAAATGTTATTTTGAATGAACCTTAGCATGAGTTCCCCTTTAATGGAAAGAAGGAGAGGAAGAACTCGTTCTCAGTTAACCGCAATTTACAATGCGCTTTTTTAGTATCGTCATTTGTGGTTTTGAAATCATCAAATGATTTCGCTCAAATACGAAACAAAGGTGATTAACCCTCTCAAATTCTGAATATTATCAGGAGCTTCAATAAGCTAATTGTCTTAAGGGCGAAAATAGTTTAATTATAACAATTTTTAACATAAACGTTGATTCGCTGACGATCGCCTATCAAATAATTTCTGTCTTATAACAAGTGATATTTTTATAATTAAATTTAAAAAAATAAAAATAATTATTTACGTATATAATAATTTCAATTAATACAATTTAAATTAACATATGAGTGAAAAATTGTATTCAGTATAGCAAATTATATTTTTGAGATGAAATTTCTAATACTGATAAAAAAAAATTTTTTTTCAGAAAGTTTAATCATTTTACTGTTCACATTTAAAAGGAAATTTCACAAACGTTTTACTTTCTCTTAAATTAGGATTTCAACCCCCTCCCTTGGAAGTAGTTACATATGCCTGGAAGAGTATCAATAACTTTTTAAAAATTGACTTTTAACGTGCACACAATTTTAATTCCAGTTTGCAATTTCAAATTATTTGTGCATTATTATAATTTTTTTAATAAATTTTGAAGTTCACAGAAACCTTAATTAATTATCTCGATTTTGTGATCAACAGACAAGAAAAATACACAAATCTTGCTTTGATTAGTAAAGCTTAAGATTGAAAGAAAAATGTTTACCGATTAAAAAAAAAAATGATATTTTTCGAGTACTAAATATTTATCTTTCATGCGGAATTAACAGATTGAGCATGAGTTTCATTTAACGGGAAAGAAAAATCTTTAAGTCAAATTTAAGTATTATAATTATTTGAGTCCGAAGTCATTCTAATCGGAAGTGTTCACAGGTGTTAGAATGCTGGACGGTGATGTGACCGATGCAGTTGAAGCCCAGTCTCTGAGTCTGAACCCTGAGCATATAGACATCTATAGCGCTTCTTGGGGTCCCGACGACGATGGCAAAACTGTTGATGGCCCTGGCCCTCTGGCATCTACCGCTTTTAAGGAAGGAATTCTTAAGGTAATGTTTTATGCTTATTAATAATTATTGCCTAGGAAATTATATACATACATTGCAAGATAGTAGATATATCAAGTCTACCGGGGAGTTCTGTCTGGGAAGTGAAAGAAAATGATACATTTTTCACATGCATTTAATTATATTTATTGTATAATATATTTCCTGTCGTATTTTATGAACATTTGCCAGCGTGATGGTAATTTGTAAATACCATTTTTGAAGGGGGAACAAAACTTGTCTTTAGAGGCGAAGAGCTCAAGTAATGCTAGGTTGACGTAAGCTTCAGTTTTGAATCTTTTTTCCTTTCAAAAAATTTTGCTGAGATAAACAAGTGATAATTAGAGGGTACTAGATCTGAGGAGTATGGTGTATGGGACAGAAATTCCCAGCTTAGCTCTATGATTTTTTTTGTTGACTTTTTGACGAATAGCCAAAACGGCATGTGGTTTGGCATTATCATCATGCTATATAATGTGCTTCATATTGAAAATTGCCGGCCTTTTTTGTTTTGGTACTTTGTTTAAAGTTACCATTTGCTGGCAGTATCTCTCCAAATTGAGCTTTTTGTTAGGTTTCAAAAGCTGGAAATGTATTGGTTCTTGGATGTCTTACCCTATGCACAACGTTCGATTATTCAAGCTCAATCTCTATTTATAGGTGGAGGGATAGATAGTCCATACTGCAAGTATACTCCTTTCCTTATGATGTTTTCCAAAATAAACCATTCTTCATCACCAATTAATCAATTGTTTTTCGTTCCTAGCAAACAGAGATGTGCATATGACGAATCGATTAAGCAAATTTTTCTCACTTGTGACGCACCTATCTGGAATGTTTATAGACCAGTCCTAGTTACGACGGAAATTATATTATACAATAAATATTATTAAAAATGTGAAAAATGTATTTTCTCTCATTTCGAAAAATGGATAGAACTTTCCCGTTGATTTAATATATATAGATTGCAAGAAATAACTATATATGTATGAAATATAATTTGTATTGTGTAAAGATTTTAAAATCTGATGTGGAATAATTCTGCAGTTCATTACATTGACCCTTGACTTTTATCTTTTTTTTTAATATTGATAGTTATTTTTTTTCCAATGATAATTGATAACATTGTAGATAATAATTTTCCGTAAGAGGGTATGACTGAGAGGTTGTTAAACACTATCAAAAACTGTGCATTAATTAGCAGTTTAATTTATTTCAATACATATTTTAACATTCTTATTTTTCTTAGAATTGCATTTATTATGATTTTTCATTTTATTGTTCTAATTATTCATATATTAGTAGTAAAATGATTTGTAAAGTTTCCAGATTTTGTGTGAATTTTTATGTGTGTAGAGTGAAAATGAAAGTTAAAAATTTTCTCTTTACTGGGCGGGAAAAAAATTATTTCAATATTATGAATAAAAATTGGAAAGCATAAATTTATTTAATATAAAGTTATTTTTTCCCCTCTAAAGTTAATAAATGTAGTCAAAGCTCTCTCATTTGTATATTCCTTAACCTTTGTGATCTTGAAAATCTTAGTATTATAATAGTTTGATCACTATGATTTTTGAATTTATTGGCTGTTCTTATGTCAAATTTTTTTCTCTTCTAGTTGCATAAAATTTATATTTATTATCTGTTTTTCGAGTTAACTTTTCTCTTTTACATGACAAAATTATACAAAAAATTAATTATAATTTTTGGTGGTTAGTTGAATACTAGTACATCAAAATTATAAATCCTTTATTTCCTCATACATTAATATAATTAACTACGGATTATACTATCTGCTAAGAATTGCTTATAGATAAATTTTGAAAAAATTCAACTTTTAAGATCTCGATTTATTATTATTAAAATTTCGGTACTTCGCGTATTAAATTTTTCCTAAGTGATTTTTTAACACTTTTAAAATTAATATGCCTCGCAAATATTTTATTTTTAGAACATTCTAAACAATTCGGAATTCTGTTGCAGTTTATTTTGCAAAATATTGTAATATAATGAACCTATTTAAACGTTGATTAAAATTTTAAAATAATATTAATCTAAAAAAATAATATTAAGAATAATTTGTACTATTTTAAAATAATAATAAATTTGAGCTTTTGAGTTATCCATGAAAAAAATTTACGAATTTATTATACATTTTTAAACTCAGCAGTGCTTCGCTGTTGATTAATTTGTGTATATACTTGAATAAAATAAGTACGATTGAAATTCGATATTAAATCGTTTATTTCATTAAAAGGATATGAGTTATTTGTAATAATTATTTTTACAAATAAATCATATTTCCTATTTATTTTTTTTCCTGTATCATTGCTGTTTTGTTTTTGATATTGTTTTTTCTCCTTCTTCAGCATGATAAATAAATTATTTGGTTGCAAATGGGAATCCAATTTTGTGTGTTTTGTATTTCTTTCATTAACTTTTTATGTTCTGTGTTTTGGGAGCAATCAAAATATGAAAGAATCCAATCTCTAATTAACACTGTAAAATTAACAGCCCTGCCTATTTGATTTTCTTCAAACTATTCCCTAAACATTCCTGACCCACTTGCAAGAGCAAAATTGTAAAATTTCTTGCGAAATCGGTTGCATAGCTTTTGAGTCTAAAAGGCATTTACACGCGAACATTGCCTTATATTTATATACAGGAAATATGGTTAAAAAATTTTAATGCTATTTATCTCAATTTTTTATTGAATAAATTAGCTTTCAAATTATTCATCCTGTAAAATTCATTATTCGTCTATGTTCATAAATAAAATTTCCATTCATTCAACAAGAAATTTCCCGATAGGAATTTTAAGGCACCAAACTTATAAATAAGTTCTGGAATTTAAACTAACAGAGAACAATTGCCTTCCGAATCTAGCTGCGCGGCCTATTATTTATTGACTCTCATCTCCACCAATTGCAAGTTCAAAATGTGAAAGGACAGGTAATCAATTCTCTGTCTTCACTCATCCTTTCAGCCTGTTTAGAAAGGTGCTGTGGTCATAATACTTGGCTTTCTAAAATGAAAGCTGTCAATACACACCTGAATAGAGGTCAACAAGGTTGGTTCGGTTCAGTGATCGCGTTGAATGCTAACTCCTTCAAAGCCGGCGGGGCCAACTACGATGTATTTCTCGATTCACTTTGTCTGCGATGAATGTGTTCATTCATGATAGGGAATGGGAACTTTATTATGCTCATGTAGGAGAATTTCAAAAATTCCTCTCCAGGGGCATAATAAAGTTCCATACGTGCAGATGAGGACGAATGAGTACGATTTTGTGCTATTTATACGTACTAATAAATCCAAGGACAGTCCTAAAATATATCCCACAATAAATACTGTAATTCTTGTCGAAGATGAATAAAACTGATATCCCATTGTATGCTTTAGGGAACAAAATAATGATGATAATTGGTTTATAAATTAACTGAATTAACATAATATATTAACTTCTGTAACAGTTTTTCCCTTTGCGTAATCGGAATTTGTAACAGATCAAATAGAGAACAGTTTAAATAATCTGTACATTTCAAATTTCAATCGAATCATTATTTTGAGATGTATTTGAAGAAAAACCGTTAGGAAGTTAAACAATTGACTGCAATCGCGTAAACGATTTATAGTATTCGTGTTTTTTTTTAAAAATCTGTCTTAAAAAGTGATTAATAACTAAGATTTCTAAGCTAGTAAATGGTCCCTTATAAATCCCTTCAATTGCCAATCTTATGATCGGATCTGAACTATTGGTGGGAATCATTTGAAATTTTGGATATAGTGCTTTTATGACTTAAGAAACCCAAATACATTATAAATGGTGGTGTGATACTATTAACCAGTTTTCGTAATTGTAAATATGATTAAAATTTTAATAATATCAGACTTTTTTTTTCAACTTTTCAGTAACTCATAGAGTTTTAAGTCAACCTTTATAAATCTCTATAACTCAGAAACTTTCAAACAGAATTTTATTAAATTTGAAATTTAGGTTAATTTCAAGATGAGAGAAATAAGGTGAGCGAAAGGAACGTCATTGAGAGCGAGGAAATACTTTTAGAAAATTTATTATGTTAGTTAATTTGAGTAATTAATCCATATAATCAGAATTTAATTCCCCTTTAGCCGTTAGCATTGATATCATTTTTATCCAGTTGAAATGATAATTTCAGAAATTATCAAGTTTTATTAATTTTTGATGATTTTGTACAAAGTGTGATTTTTGTCCTTTTCAAAATAATTATTGCAGGGACTAGTTATATTCGATTAAGTTTTCTCACATTAAAATACTTTTCAAGCGTAATAATAGCTTTTTTAAACATATTTTCTACAATTAATCTATTTACTGTTATTGAAATTGATATTTATGTAGTACAGATTCATATATGTTAAATGTTATCTTTGGTGTACATATATGTATAATAAAATTATCATTTGCATGAAATACAAATGATAATTTTTTTGGGATTAACTTCAAAATGTTATGGTGTTATATGGTGTAAATATTATCTGATTAGTTAAAAATATTTTGGGAGGCTTATATGCACTAAAAAATTTACATTAAAAATAATATTGATCAAATGTTTGAAATGTGTTTTACGATTAAAAAAATTATTTATTTATATAAACCATAACAAAAAATAGTGTTTGATATTCTCATTACTGAAATACATTTTTTAGAGTATTTAAGCTTCAAATTAGTTTTGATTTTATGGAGCAATTGCTTTTTTAATCTGCATTTGTAAAATTCAGATATTAACTTTTGCGCAGGACGTAATAAGCAAAATTAAGCATGTAATTCAAACAGCAGTATCATTCTTTGTGTGTGTGTGTGATGATTTCAATAAGATTTAATTAATTTCTTAATTTTATATACTTTATCTACCACAGTGGGAAAATCATTTATTTGCTGATACAACTCCTCTTGATCTTGTAATTTATTTAATCGCGTGCCATAAATCTGCATATACTGGTATTTTCCCACGATCTAAACTAGTAAGAAGATTTCCCTACCGACATTTAGTAGCTACGTAAAATACCTAAGGATCCTTGAATCTAATACCAAGCGATCTGAATAATTTTTGCATTTAGCTTCCCAAACAAGAAAGTTTCTTCCTCTTTTGATTTTACTACGAAGGCGAAAAGACGCATGTAACGTCCGCCATCAATTTGGACTCTTAACTTATTGTTTATTAATGCATAATATTGAAAAATAAGCTAATTTACACAATTTTTTTTTCATAATTATAGTAGTTCGTCTTAAAATTAATTTATCTTTTGTTCACAGATCTCAAATAATAATCATTTTTTGACTAAAATTATTGTAAAAATAAAATCATTAATTTAAACATTTATAAATCTTTTTCAAATCTTTTTGATATTATTTATTAAATGCTTATTTAATTTTTCAATATTTACTCATAATTTTGTCATTTTAATTTGTTTTCAGGGACGTAACGGCTTGGGTTCCATTTTTGTGTGGGCATCTGGGAATGGCGGCCGTGAACACGATAATTGCAATTGTGACGGCTACACCAATTCCATGTGGACACTGTCCATCAGCAGCGCTACAGAAAATGGAAATGTGCCGTGGTATAGCGAAGCCTGTTCTTCTACGTTAGCTACCACGTACAGCAGCGGATCAAATGGGGAACGACAAATTGTAAGTGAAAAAAAAAAATTGTAAGTAAAGTTTTAAGTTAATTTCTAAAATCTTAGGCTTATTTTAATATGTAAGACACTTGCAATACAACGATTTCAAGGAATTACTTAATATGGATGTTTTAAGATGTTATCTCAGGACATGTGAATTAAGAGATTTCATTAAAAATCTGACGGTGTCATTGAAAACTGAAGATTAAAAAAAGAAGCTTTCTTTAGTATTTTTATGATTTTTGAAATGGTTATGCAGAAAAACAGACAATGCGTCAGACTGAAGAAAAGAACACGACTAACGCGACTGTCTCGTTTTTAGTAGCCTATCCCGTTATCCGCAAGTCCAGTTTGAGAATGCCAAAACATCTAGTTATCAGAAAGATCTAATTACTGGAACAGTATAAAAAAAGAGGCGAAAAATGGAAATTAAAGAAAATCCTACGGTATTCAGTTCCGAATAGCGCGGAGATGACAGCATGTTGAGTTCTATAAAATAACTAAAGAATAATCTGATCAGTGAACTTCGTTCTGAGAAAAATGAGAAATAATATTTGAATGGGTATATTTAATCAAAATACACATACGGTAAGAAATTCGAAATGTAATGGAAGTATTGATAAAAAAAAGGATTTTAGAATTATAACCAAGATATAGAAAATTTGAGTGTATTTACTTACTTCCAACGACATTATACCTCAAAAAGTTGAAAGTAGGGAACACGACACTGAATATGTTTCAGCCAAAAGTAACTATGTGGAAATGATATAACATTTTCTTATGAATAATCTGAATCATATGATTTTTTTTTGTATAATTTTTGAATACATATTTTCCCTGCCAAGCAACTACTGTACTTGTAGAATTCTCTTATGAAAAAGTTTTGGGTGTAATAATCTGGTGCCTGTTGGCGTGAGAAAATTGGTGCAGCCCTCTTTCGTAATCTAGGAAGGGCTGCCAAAGTAATGTAATCAGAGGGAACATGTATTTACGAGTGTGTCCAGCCAGAAAGAAAAAAAAAAGAATATAGCATCCGCTTTCTCATTACAGAACCATAGTTTGGTTAAAGAGATAGAAAACGATTACTAATGTTTAGAACGTAGGAAGATAATAGAGAGAGAGAGAGAAACAATTCAGAGATAAATATTTTTCATAGCGGGGCATTGGATATGGACGGCGAAACGAATTGCAATCATGGAAAGATAAAATTCCGTTTTATTAAGTAACTGAAATGCTTTTAAGTAATTGAAAATGTCGATTCTGGGAGGAAAAAAAAGATTGAATTGTGATTTGATAAAATTAGCGCAAGAACTGGGTGAAAACGTCTCTCCAGATATTGAAGTTGAAAACGTAAAAACTATTATAACTAATAATGAATACCATGAAAAAGAATACGCGAGATTAAAGTTGGAAAGAATAATCGAATACGGGATTGAGAAGGAGCGAATGGAAGAAAGGAACAATGAAAAAAGTCTTATTTTGTAAGATTTAAGACAAAAACTCGGAGTAACTATATATATGCGTGCAGACAACTTCTCTGCAATGTAAACTTGCCCATGTAAAAGAAGAGATTAAGTTATGTCAAGTTGTAAGGGAACAAAATACCATTATTGAAAAACAAGAAAAAAAGCGAATATGTCACAAAAAATTATTTCAGTTTCAACATAAAAAGCTTGATTTTGAATTGAAGAAGAAAAATCAAGAATTAGCTACAATTGAAGAAGAAAATGAGAAGTTATCTCAAGTCATATAAAAGCAAGATATCATCATTGGAAAAAAAAAAAAGAACAAGCATCATCAGTACAATAGGCAATTTAATTTCAAGGAAAGTGAAAATTCTAATCTTCTAAATGAATTAGAAAAATTAAGGGATGAAACCTGGATCTTAAATAAAGAGAAAGAAGAAATTCTGATTGAAATGCGACTGAAAGGAGAGATTGAACGCGAAAAAGAGACAATTCATCAAAGGGAGTTTGGAGGAGAAGGAAAAAAAAGGGGGAGAAAAAAGAAAGAAAGAAAGGACAATTTTTTTTTTTTTATTTTTTCTAAATATTTTAAGAAAAGAAAGATTTAAGAAAAAAGAAAGTATTTAAAATTAAAGACGACAATGAATGCTAATAGAATTAACCCCTAAAACAGTGGTGGGGAAAAGAGGAATGCAAAGGAAAAGGAGAGTTTATGACGCGGGAGGAAAGAAAAGAAGTAGAAAGAATGTCATTAAAAAATGCTTTCTAAACAAAATGCGAGATGTCGGGTCAAAGGAAAGTCCAATTTTAAGAAAAGGCGAAACATAAATGACAAAGAAAGTGGGACTATTCTACTGCGACCAGTGGATGGTGGAAAGACTATTAAAAGGTGATGATGCACTCTTTTCGACACTGAAGATAACATCATTGCGGGGCAGAAGCAGAGGTCAAGTGTGTCCTCACTTCGTAAGCGAACGGTCGGAAAGACACCTACGGCTATCCGATGAAAAACGCATCAAGATCTTACGGCACTCGCTGTTTGGGTGACAAATAGAAAGAGTTTTCTTGCATAGTGGAACAAAAACCATCTTCAATGGTTTTACGCACAACATTCTTAAATTGAGGTAAGGAAAATAGGTGAAATTTGACGACCGTTAACACGTGTGCTTAACAGTTGAAAGAAAAAGAAAGTATCTCCCACCTCAAGGAATTAAAGACAATAAATGACTTTCAGTACAATGAGCTCAGGGATGATGGGCTGAAATAAAGAGTAATTGTGAAATGACATAGAACTTTTGGAGGCAGAGCCTGAGGTAGGTGAGAAAATTCCATTATTGTTAATTTTTTCCTCCGAGACTGATAAAAACTCACTCTGTCCACATGCACTTTTTTGATTTTTTTTCTGTGATCTATTATGGAATTGAATTTAAAGATTAACTATTTCTCAATTATTATTTCAAGGATAGTTGATTTATTATTTTAAGTATTATTGATGGACATTAGCTTGTAATATTTCAATATTTCTTAAGGTTATTGAATGATTATTTCGAAATAATTAAATGATTAATTTGAAATTTATTGAATTATTATTTTTGGAATTATTGATTGATTATTTTTAAGGATTATGCTATTGATTGATCATCAGAAAAAAGATAAGCTATCTTTAACATGTCAAAATGTTAAAACATGACCCTTAGAAAACCTTTATCAATGCGTTATGTCAATTTTTTTTGTATGTTTGGTGCGATATATTACGAAGAGAATAATAATTGATATTTCGAAGCGAATAGTAATTAGTGTCTTGAGGTGTGTAATTATTAGTGAGTGAAAATTAAAATGCTTTGAGGTGTATAATAATTAAAATCCTTATATATATATATATATAAACGATTTAGAAAATTTTAATTAATTAAATATAGTGAATCAAAGCCAAGTTCTAACTCCATTGTTTTTATTCTACATTAATTGAGAGAGAGTGAGTATATCATGTCCAAAGGGATAGAGATACAACACCGCTCTTTCAAGAACGCAGAGGAGAAGGAATTTTTTCTTACTTTGACTTTTATAGAAAAATTTTTTCCTTTAAATCATATGGTATAAGGTGCAGGGATTCTGAGGGATGTACATGGCCTTCAACAATCTAGTAAGGATTAAACCTACAGATCTTCAACCGTGAGAACTGTATATTCAGCAAACTCTTAGTGAGCGTTGGATTGCTTAAATTAAAGGATAATTTGGATTTGTATCAGGAAATAAAATGAATGCTTACTTTTAAGTGAGAGAATGGGAAATATTAGGAAATTAAATTATTTTTCAGTGAAATTATTACAAATTAAAGTCGAATCATTTCATATCTATATATACACACAATATAATGGATGAGTAAAAAAGACATTCTACTTTTGTTAATGTCGTGGCCGAAAAAACATACCAAATTTATTTATTTCTAGTTGAATGAAAAAGAGAGAGAGAATGTTTACATCGAGAGAGAAGTGGACTTGTGTCCACT
>BMAW01124744.1:16972-29359 GCA_019974015.1 Nephila pilipes | reverse complement strand
AGAGCGAAGTAAAAAATAATGTTTTGAGGGAATTGGTAAATATGGAAGAAAAACAGCTAGGGATAATAAAGTGTTCCAAAACTCTCGTGCACAATGTCATAATTAGAAAAGATGATTCAAATAAAATTAAACAATCTAGAAAAAAATTTGACAACACTGGACAACAGACAAATTTTTTTGATTATCAGCTAAAAATGGCCATTCGAGTCAGAAAATTTCAAAACGTTTCACCAAAAAAACTTCACAAATAACATTCTGGAAGAGTTGTAAATATAATACTAATACAAAATTTATGAAAAAGAAAAAGAAAAAAAACACAAAATTTATTGAAACATTATCGAGAAGGAAGACTGAAATGGGCTAAAAATATCATATCATAGAAAGATGAAGAGAAACAAAATATATTTTCTGATGAGAAGAAATTTAACCTCGATGGTCAAAATGGCTCCAAACACTATTCACGTGACTTAAGGAAGGAATCAAAATAATGTTTCGATCGACAAACGTAAGGATGATCAGTAATGATATGGTGAGCCTTTAAATCATGATGGATTGTGCGATTTATAGCGAATTTCCGGACTTATGGACTTTGCACAATATCAGGCCATACTATATAATCATTTGATAACTTTTGGGTATTTATTAGGTGGTGATATTTCTTCAGGACAATCTATCTTGCATACGTCTAAATAGTGCCAAAAAATCAAGGCTACGTCGAAATCCAGACTTGAGCCCATGGAAAACCTTTGGAGTACAATATGTCACAAACTTTATGCTAATAATAAACAGTTTTTATCTACCCATGAACTGAAAGTAGCCATAATATGAGAATGGTATAATATTTCAGAGATTGAACTTAGAAACCTGTGGTCATTCCCGTGGAAAACATAGCATTTGAAGGTATATGGAAAAGTATTCCAATATGATATTGAATTTTATATATTTTTTTCAGACAAGTGGTCGTATAATTGTTTAACAGTGATTTTTTTTTTCTAATATACTTTCCAAATTAATTATTTGTTACATCATTCAAAATTATTGAAACCTAATTATTATAAACATATATCATGTTACATTTGTTTAAAATGCATTTAGAACCTTTATATTTACTTAATAATTTTTTAAATTTAAATTGTCTTACATTGTTTTAACGAGTGTTGTTGACACATGTTATCTAATGCTTAAAACTGGTTTAGTAAAATTTAAAAAATTTTAAAATGTGTGATTTGAATTTCATATATTTTTATTCGAATATTGTACAATACTTAATATTTTAAGAGTCTATTTGGGAGAAAACTTATATTCACTATAAGGGGATAACCTTAATGAATTTAGTAATACTTTTCAGGGGTCAAATGAATTTTGCAGAAAGTGCACCAGAATCTTAAAAAAAAACACATATTTTAAGAAAAACCCAGCAAATAAAGAATGTTTACTTATCAGCGATTGTACATGTCTTTGTTACACAAATTCAGTTTTTTACGAAGGATATATTTAAATCAGATTATTATAAATAATATATTTACGGAATGAGCGAAGTTTATTGTTTAACTTGAAGTAAGTGCAACTTGTAATTTTATTATTTCTTAGCACAAAGTTGCATCCGATGATTAGGCCTATTTTCTTCTTAAAAGAAGCTACATGAGAATTATAATTAATTGTGTCAAAGATTCCAAACTTGTGAGTCATTTTCCCTAAGAGGAAGCGAAAATTAAAAATTATTTTAAAATACTTTGTATCACATTTTCTTTTATAAAAACTTTTTATTTGATAGAAATCCGATAATACAGGCTCCTAAAATCATTTAAAAAAGAAGGGCTTACAACTGAAGTGGATATTTTAAAGTTTGAGAACTACTGAATTATGTACTATTTATAAAATCTCAATAGACAAAGTTCTAATTGTCTTTCTATGATAATTCTATAATCTTAATTATTTCTGCACAGAAATTTACTAAACAAATGAATGAATATTAATTAAATACATATATAAATTATTTATTGAGAAATGATGTATATGTCTGTGTTGAGCTAGTTTATAGATAAAAACTTATTAATTCAGTCTATTTCAATTTATGATTTAAAACAATCCAATTTTTAAATTCATAAGTTAACTGAGATGTTTTTAACAAAAAAAATGAGATTATTTTGGACCAAGTTTTCAAATTTTATATGAAACAAAATGGAAATCATATTTTCAGGTTATCACATCTGTCTATTTATGTATCTGTTTATGTAAGTAAATCCTAATCATATATATAAATAACAATGTTTGATCAATTAATAATCAATGCTGCGCTTACAGTTGAAAATGTATATTTATTTTTAGATACTTCTTGTACAAATTCTATTGCATTTATAACCTTAAAATTGTTCTGATTATTTAAAAAACTAAAATTTTGTACATTGAACATAATTATAATAACATAATTTTGATTTAATAATTTTTAATTAAATGTTCTGTAATATCTAAAATTTGTGAATGCTTATTAGAAAAGTTACGAGCACTGTATAGGATTTGACTTCAATATATAATGTAGAAAATACCAGCACTAAGGTTAAAGTAAGTTCTGAGAAAAAAAAAAGCACCAGATTCCTAAAAAAAAAGGCTTTGATAAAAACTGAAATACCAATACTTTCCTCTGTGACATATGACTTTTGATGACATTTTAAAATTCAAATTTGTAGGTTTCTTTTAATCAAATTCTCACAAATATCTCTATGGTATCAGAGAACGATCTTTTATATTTAAACAATGTAAAACCTCACAGTGCAAGATGTGTAGCATTTTAAAGTTTTATTCGTCCTAAGAGTAGTAATAAATATCGATAAGATGTGGGTTTAGAATGATTCATAGATATTCTTTACATTTAGTTTACTACATCAATTGTTATTATTCTTAGCAACGGTTAAGCTTAATTTTCATTATTTCCTCGTTCTTCAGCCTTTTAAGTACATTGGTTGTTGACTATTATTATTCGATGTGTCAATGATTAAATACTAATTAATCGATTTTCTCAGTTGAAGCGAAGAAATAAAAATCACTTTTTTCCATTACGATAGAAAAACAATTTACATAGAATAATTAATAGATTGCACAATTCGTTGAAAGAAAATTAAAACTTATATGGAAATTTAGATCCTGAGTATTATAAAAATTGAGTTTTAGTTTAGTTTAGTTTTTTATTAACGTCGCACTAAAAGCAACACGAGGGCTATTGGCGACGGACCTCGTAATTTTGAACCACGGTCAAGTGACGTCTCTACAGATTGAAAACAACTTATTTATCAATTAATTATTTAAATTAAATAAACCAATTTCAAAATATCTTTCTATAAGAACTCTATTGTTTTAAATATTTGTAATAAAACTAATTGTATAAAAGAACATTTTATTAATTCCAAAAAATTATGAAATGCGGTTTAACTATTCTAAATGAAGTTTCTGCCAAAATCATCTGACCAAACTAAAATTTAAAAGAAATATAATACACAAAAATCTAATTTGGAAATTAAAAAAAAAAATTCTTTAATATACAGCAATTTTTTCTATTGTAATTTGTACTTGGCAGTACTCCTGCATCGCCTTTTAATTTTCTTTTAGCAAAAATTATTCAGAAAAAAAAAAAGATTAATTTAAAATGTGTGTTTTTTATACATTTTTATTCCTATACATAAGAATATCTCCAATATTCTAATTCAGTTATTTAACGCAGAATTCACAGGCATGTAACTATTTCCTTGGCATTTTATCAAGAAACTTAAACACACTCATGTTACTCGTGAATGAAATGTGATGGAATTTTGACAGAAAATCTTCGTAACATTTCACATTACATTATCAATGATTGAATTTCTTTTCTACATTTGCGGGAAAAAGAAAGCAAAATTATTTTACTTGTTAAAATTTCAAAAAAAAAAAGGAATGTTCTCTATGCAACTATGTATCATTTAAAAGTAAACTGGGTTCTCGAAAAATGTATTTTATATCCCATATGTATTGTTAGTCCTTTTTATTTTCTTATTCCACTGTCAATGCAGCAAAACTCGAAAAGTTGATAACAGTGTTTGTCCCATTTTAGTTAGTGTATATCTGCCTAGAGGAAACATTTCTAAATCAATTTTAGAATGCATCTGAAGATGCCAAAAGAAGTAATTTCATCACTCAGAATATTTATGTAATTTTACATCTGACATTATATTTTTTTTTTCTACGGGAATTGCATTATGATGAATGAATCCCTAAATTTGTTCTTCCAACACGAAGTTGATCGAAGGGACTTATCGAGCTTTTAGAAATTTTTGCACTCAATTTGTCACTGTCAGTTTTTTTCCCAGATATTCCAGTTAAATTGAATTCTGTCTAAAATGCAGTAGTTCGAGCGAAAAAAAACATTTAAAATAACATGTACTTAACTTTTTCAAAAGAGGAAGGAAAATAATCAAAAGCTATTCAATACAAGTGACAACTCTAAAAATTACTTCGATGGTATGTCTCTTACGTATCTTAGAAAACACTAGATGTATTCGACTTTCCACAAATTATTATTTCCTCTAAACAGCACATAAGGACAGCGATTCTCAAAATTTCAGTGAAAAAAATTTTCAAGTTTTTCATCGCGCTCTCTTTCTCAAACAATAATATTGTATTTTGTGTATTTTGACAATAAACCTACAAAACGACCTAAATTACCAATCTTACAAATAATTGATCAGAAGTAAAGTTATTGATATTTGCCAACTACTAAAAATAGCTGCATTGACAAAATGAAATGAATGCCTCTCTATTGACATTTGTGTTAAGTCCACCATATTGGACATGCTCTCGGCTTCCCTTGAAGCTCCTATTTGTCTAGAAGAACATTTTGGAAAATCTACGTGACCTTGATGCAAACATGTATATATGGTGCACCCACTGGTTCAATTCCAGCCAATTTCAGTCGAGTCGATCCTTCAATCGCTGTCGAATCTATCGTGAATGCTTATGTTGTAATTTGCATGTTAAATGCAATACACGGTATTAAATATTCTCTAAATTGTTTAGGATCACGGATAAATGTTCATGGGGGTGTAAGCGAGCATTAGATGAGAGTGAAGCATCAACAAGTGCACATAAAATCTTCTCAAAAGTACTTATATATTTTTTTAAGTTTACCTGAAGTAAATGAAGAAGAAAAGCCCGAGTTTTCAACATTGAAACAAGTGCATTTCGTATATTTTTTTATTTTCAACATTCTAACTTTTCGAAACTGGAATTTCTATGGTGGCTGCTTTGAAGACAAAATATATATCATTTAAATATAGATAAGGAACTCAGAGATCTAATTTTTAATAATAAACATTCCTTCAAAAAACATTGTTTACCTAAACAGGTTCAATGGAATTACTAACAAATTTGTCTGTAATTTAATGTTGATAAGTTAATTATTAAATACACAATGTAGTACAGTTACAATACTATTTATAAGTATGTTATAATAATGTACTATTATTGTAAATTTATTTGTATTATATCACATTGCATTTTGTTTTGCTTTTCTTTTTGTAAATTGATATATTTTTTAAAATAATATTTTCTTTACGATATGCTCGAGTCCAACAACTAGTGTGTTACACACTCCCCCTTTCTCCCTTAGGTTAATAATCTTTGTTTTAGCATGTCGGTATATTTATATGGGATTCTTCTAAAATTCTTTAGCATTAAGGTCTGCTTTAATACTCCTTTCAACCGAAAAATTGTTCTTTCGAAATGTACAAAACGAAGAAAAATTCAAAAATTCGCAATAGAATGAAAAATGCATTTATAATTAGTTTCTACTTTTATCTAAAGGAATGATTATATTTTTTCTAACAATTTTTAACTTTCTGTTAACTTAAGAAAAAGATAAACATTATGTGAAAAGGAATCATTAATGAGTTCTGTCATGCAAAAATGTGAGCAACAAAAAAAAGTTTATATCCGTTTCTGCTTTTTATATATCAGATTATATGTACCATACTCATCCATTCAATCGTTTTTTAAGAAAAGTAATGCAATTTAATTGTAATACATTTTATACGCAACGCACAAATTTTTAATGTGGATGTTACAAAAACGAACCAAAAAAGATAAAAGGCGTAATATTTGGAATTCTATTGTAAATAATAATTACGACATTCCGCTCTAAAAATCGTTCCATGTATGACAAATGATATTCAACATTTTTAATTAGTTGAAAAGGTCATTCACTCTGAATATATGAAAAGATCAAAACTGATACCCTAATAATAAATCGTAAAAACGTGGCAAAATCACATACAAATACTATTAATAGCATAGCTATAACGCCGCGTCAAATTATAAAAATAATAGCAAAACTAAAATTAAAGAAATTTATTATGAGTCATTAAGCGAACACAATAGAGATTTTTTATATGATATCATCTGAAATTCGAAATAATGGCAGTATTTTATTTTATTTCGAAGCGAGAACTAAATTTTCTTGACGATTACTTTTTAATTAGAAGCAAAAACAAACAAAAAAATCTTATTAAAAATACAGATGCATTTAGAATTAAGAAATTTTAATGAAAATCCTTTAAATCGTAGTATTTTATATATTCGTTCTCTTTAAATAAAAAAAATAATAAGCATAGATATAATACTTGATTTGGGAATATTTAAATTATTATTCTACATAAGATTACTATTTTCTATTCAGCATTAAGAATAATTTATAATTCAAAAGGTAAAACAAAGCCAAAATCTCTCAAAATTCTTTTTAAGTTTGATATAATGTAAGACACAAAAGTAAAATTATTCCATAGAATAATATAAAAGTATTAAATAGCTTTTTTTTAATATTTACATTAAGAGAAAAATAAATTTAACATTTTTCAACAAAAATTAAAGATAAATTATTTATTTAATTTTTGCTATGAAGAGATCAAAACTGATAATTATACGAATTTATTATAATACGAACTCAAATTATATTATTATGTTTTAATTCTAGTCGAATACAATTAAAAACAAATTAAGAATTTAATCCTCTCTATCACTTTTAAATTTAAATTAAAAATAATTTTTCTGCAGAAAAAATGCATGAAGCATATTAAAAGTTAATTTTAATTTTCACTATTGCAAATTTATTCAAACATTTTTTTTTCCATTAAAATGCATGTTTTCTTTTTTTATAAAAACATTAAGAAAATAAATATTATTAAGAATTTCAAACACACTAACAATAATTAAATTACATGGAAAAATCTCAATGTGTCTTTTTTATAGCATTGTCACTTTGAAATTCTGTCAAGTGAAACAAAAATAAGCACAAGCATCGCTCTGGAATTCTCCGTCAAGTCATGTAGCAGTCGTGTTTAAGTGAAATTGTATATGTACCGACCTCTATTAATCTGCATGCAACGTTCTGGAAGATTTCTTCTGATTTTTAATTTTATTTGTTATAATCTGATATTAAAGCCTATTATTCCAAAGGCGATACTTTCGCTTTTTTTTATTAGTAGTATATTTTTTTGTAATAGGAACTTTCACATCATATATAAATTCATCTTTTGAAGATAAATATTGTAATGAAAATATAAATGCTACCTAAACACTATTTTCAAAAATAAATTTGTTCTCAATCCTGTCACATATTATCCCATATTATCCATAGGAGAAGTATAGAGTAATCTATTAAAAACTCGGCATTGTAATATATATATATGAGAAAGAGAAAGATATATATATATATATATATATATATGTCATATATATTATATATATATATATATATATATATATATATGCTATATATATATATATATATACAATAACACTCCTCAAAATGTATGCTTCAGATAATAATAAATAAAAGTCAGATTACTATTGTTTTAATGCAAACTAATCTGAAACAATTTGCATAGCCATTAATACTTTAAAGGTATCCATACAGCTTTAAAATGCCCTTTTCGTCAAAATTTTTGATTTTCGAATTTTAATGTCAGTTTAAAATTTAAACATTTTACTTTCTAATAGTGTTTGAATTTTGCTTATACCTTATTTAGAACTTATTTTACAGGGATTTGAATTTTACTCGGTAGCTAATTTTTAAAAGCATTTGAAAGTTTGTTTTTGATTTTTCTCAAAATCAGTTTTTCCGACGTATTCATAAATGGCAACATAGATATCAGAAAAAGTTATGAATCAAATTAATTTAAATTTTGCAAGTATCTTCCTTATATAATTTTTAAGAGCCCCTACTACTTTCATGTTAGTAAAATTGATAGGTTTTTTGTAACAAAGGTGTAAATCATGTATTGTTATAACTTTTTCTTGATTTTTCATTGTTATTTGACTCGAAACACAATAAAAATTGTAGTTATATGATTTTCATCATGAAAGTAGTACCAGCCCCCAAAACTGTTATGTTGAATAAGATACAGGTTTCAGAATATTGATATTTTTGTTTACTTTTGAGTTATGAGCGTTATTCTGATAATCAATTTATGTACTATTTTCCCCATGTTTTCCACTCCAAAATTTTTTTTGAATTAAAAGCAGATTATTAAATGTGTTTTTCATAGTTTTAGGTTATATTTTAGCATTAAAAAATATTTTGATAGCAAATATCAATGTATTTCAAAATCGTTTCTCCATCGATACGAATCGTGTACGGATACCTTAAATATTTATGGCTATGTAAATGTTACTTACTCAATAATTGTTTATAAGGAAATTAAATTAAGGAATTCATGTTAGCTAAATAAGAAGCAACTTATGTCCTTATTTCCGATGTAGAATAATAGCAATTTTTGATTAATGTACCACTTCATCTCTCAGGTATTATAAATATGTTACAAGAAAAAGACAAGCTATAAAATTCTTAAGCTGATCCGTTAAATTTAGAAAAAAAATGTTTCGAAATTATTTTTTTTACATTAAAAGCGTATAACAAAAGAGATAACAACAGCAAAGTAATTTATTCCAAAAGAGTGTTGAGGATTATTTATTCCTAATCAAGAAACATCGGTATAATCCTACAATTCATTAAAATGATTCTTTCATTAATTTAAAAAAACTATATTCCATTAAATTGTTGTTTTGTTAAATTTAAAATTATATTTTATTAAACTATTTTTTTTCATTGAATCATGAAAAATATTAACAATAAAGTATTCATAGTATTAATTTCAACATTTCCTTTTTGTATTTTAGCAACAGAATAAATCGAAAGTTTTCCTTTTGATTTCTTTTCCTCAATTTCTGATTTAAATAATTAACTCTATTATTTTCTGAAAAAATGTTCTCTGTATATCATTTCTGGATTTTATATTTTATGCATTTTTTGATGAAAAATGGTTTCTAAATAATATTTTTAATTCATTATTTTGTAGAATCGGGCAAGATTTATTAGCTTAAACTTTAAAATTTAAAATAATGTAATAAAATTATATGTAAACACAAATTCCAATAAATTAATATAATCACACCTTGATGTTTCTCGGCTTTTAAAAAATTTCCTCTAGATAATAATTTGGGAAAATATGACACATAAAAAGTAAATTATGCTTTTCACTCTGTTTTTTAATATATTTTTAAAAATAAATTTCCAATATCGAACTAGGACTCTGGGGAAAAAGTAGAAAATTTATAGCAATTAACTAGATTTCTTTCTAAAATTAAAAACGTGTCTTTCAAATTTTAATATAATTTCAAGAGTTTTCATTTACTTTTTTAACGAAGAATAGTTTTGTTTTAATTAGTTCACACACATATTCTGGAATTTTTGAGATTTAAAAAAATAGAAACCACCTTTAAGCATTGCGTAAGCGTATTTCCATAAACATTGCCAACAGAAACGATTTTGGTTTTCCCTAAACACAAGGGGAGCCAGAACAGTAATACCCAAATGATTCCGGCATTCTTTCTAGGATTTGGTGAAAACTTGAGCTCCCTCTATAAATTAGCGCACCCGGTATGAAATGAGCAATCATCCCACTAATCCTCTTAATATAACTTCCTCTTCAACTTCCGATCCAAAAGACTTTTTAATCTATTTTAAATTAAACTCAAAATCACTTAAATTTTTTTTTTAAAATGGCCATACCTCCCGCAGAGTATTCATACTTCTCACTCTTCTTCTACCAAAATGGAGTTCGTTGGTGGCAGATAAAATATGATAGCTCCAATCCGCTTCTCACGAACCAATAGCAAAGCAGCATCTCCACTCCTTCAATTCCGGACTACTAAAGAATTTTTCTCCCTTTCATGACCTGTTTTAGCCTGCAAAATCCTCTCATCCAATAGCAGGCCAACTTCTTAAAAAAACAGCCAATAAGAAATCAACTACTCGTTATTTCCTACTATAGAGAGCCTAAAATAGATATTACTGCCTAGTTTAATAGTTCTGATACGAGTTTGAAGGCCGTTGGCGAAGACTAGATGCTAGACGAAAACGGAGCTTGAGTATGAATAGAGCAGATGAGACTCATGTGATACCGGAAAAGAAAAAAAACTTACATTTTTTTTTTTTACTGGACGTAACCCATCGACCCTCCACGCCGTCCATTTTGCCACTGGTGCATCAATGAATAGATAGTCCATTAAAGATCAGTGTCACAATAATAGACTAGGATTATGACTTAATTAAATTCTTCAGAGCTACAACTCTCCTTAATCTAATAGAATTCTATTGTGCAGAATCATGCAGAATCTTTAAGTCTGTTGTCGTATATAGTTTGTCTAATGTAGCGTCGTCATGGCTCTTCTCTCTCAGGTAAAAAAAGTGAGTTTATATTCATATTCACATCAATTTGTTCACCTTTATTTGTGTTAACAAAGTATTGCTTTTAAAGGGAAGTGTTAATTATGGGACTATCTTTAATTCTGGTTTCATAAGAAATGAAAATTCACAATAGATAATAAGAAACTTAAATATTTAAAGGAAATGCAATTTCATTTACAAAATATCAAGATTAACCCAAAACTTTGAAATCTTGAGGAATAGATATAAATCGGAAACTCAAAATTATACTTATTTTTCTGAAGAAAAAACACAGAAAACTTTTTTCCGTGTAATAAAAGAAGAAATATCGTACGCACATAAAGGAAATGCAAATAAAAATGATCCCAGGCATTCCTAAGGCTTTTCATTTCCCTTGATTTATTATTTGTCACTTTCCTTTAGGACCGCCATTTGTCTGCGCGAATGAAAAATAGTTTACATGCTTCTCTTTTCTTCAAGCATATTAAAATCTCGATATGAAGTGAAATCATCAAATGCTAGTTATTGTTTCATCTATTTACACACATTGTGTTTATTACAGCAGTACTCCAAAATTCTTAATACAAAATCAATTTCATTTAGTTTTTTGAAGGATCAAAAACATATTTAAGGTTAAATATTTCGGTACGTTCACTATAATTTCAAATTCAGAAGGTAGAGGAGAAGACACAAATACTATATTCTCACGTTCAGAATTTTTTTTTAAAAATATTAGATGCGTCTTTATCATTTCTGGGGGTAAATGATAATTTTAAGCAAATGAATAAATTTTGTACAGAAAAAGACTTGCCTAATAAAGAAATTTTATACTTTTTCAGAAAACATTTTAAAGTCCTTTGTCACTTGAAATATAAAGACGACATTTGATATGTTTCAAAAACATGAGTGCTACTTCAAATACATATAAGAATATTTTAGAAAATGTAGAGTAATATAATTATTTTAACACTATTATTACCGTATTTCTGGTATACCGAGAACTACTGGGGTGAAACTTAGATGACCTGTGAACTTTAGACTAGTTATTCTTAATTTTCATGATAATAAAGAAGGAAATAAAGTGTTTCATAATTAATATAAGGATTTTAATTAATGGTTTATAAAATTTAGCTTCTAGAATATCATACCATATGAGATTTAGTTAATAGTATATCGTTAAAAAAAATTGAAATTTGTAATTGCAGAATATGTACTTTCAGATTTTGGTAGTTGTATAAAATTAAATGTAAGAATATCTTTTAAATCACATTGTATCCCTCCAATATTGTTAATATTTCAGGAGAAAATAATGAACAGATGGTTTCAGGAACAAATATTATTTAATACTTGACACACATTCCACAACACAAGACAGGGATCAAAACATATATAAAACACAGATTCACGAACATACATCATCATTCTGCTAAGAAGTCTTCTCTTCACAATGTGCTTGCGCTTCTAACCAAAGTACATGTGGTGCCATGCGGCTACCATTTAATAGTACATGGAATACCCTCTAGAGCAAAATTATGGTGTTACAACATACATTTTAATTAATTTAAATCTCAGTATACTTGTAAAATAAGATTAATAAGATATTAATATAAAAACTAAATGCATCACATTTTACCACATTA
>BMAW01124744.1:0-12202 GCA_019974015.1 Nephila pilipes | reverse complement strand
AAATATTTTCTATAGGTCGTCGAACAGAAGAAACTGAACACTGCTGATGTATTTTCCGCATAGTTCCACCATTCGATTCTTCCAAATCACTTTGAAGGAGAAATTGCTTTCCTCTATTTTTTTATTTTTTTCTGCTTTCCTCTATTTTTTATTTTTTTCTTAACACTTTTACAGTTCCTTGTTGTTTTATGAATTCTTCAATTGCATTTGCTTAGAATATTTTCATTCAGCTCGTTATTACTATAACTGGATTCAGACGATGAAATTATACGAACATTTTCAACAATATTTCTTTCGTCTTCTACAACAAAATATTCTTCATCATCATCAGATGTATTTTCTCGTCGTAAGAATCTTTTTCTGGAAGTTCATTTAGCAATTTCAAAGCTTCGTCTTTCGAAAGACCTCTACTGCTGGATGCCATCATTAAACGTGTGCAAAACTGGAATGCTTCTAATTTGTTTTCGTTTTGCTCAGTTTAAAACAGGAAAAATATTCTTTTTACTTAGTATCTAGCGTATAACAGAGATAGGAACATTCCACAACATTCCAATACATAGATATAATAGATTCCAATAGCAAAAGCTCACACATCTGACTAACAGGTACATGCCATATGTGTGGACACGCCCTTATCTCATTCTCGCCCTTTTACAAAAAGCAGGTACAGTACATCTCCTAAAACAATTTTTTTTTGTAACTGAAATATGTAGAGTTGGTAGAAATAAAATCAAAGGCACATATCTTGTTCGGGTCAGCTATGACCTCCATGATAGTTTCAGGTATACAAACATATAAATAAAAAATATTCATTGGAATTCAACCAAATTAATTTTAAGACATTACACTGAATATCTAGGAAAAGTCAAACAATTAGAAAACTTAATTTTGAAATACAACTGTGAAACGAGCAAAAACTCAAGTCTTGAGTCACATATGACTCGCCTCGGTAATTCTAGTGTTAAATGAAGAAAATTAAGCTTTAAAATAAATAAAAATGATTTTTTTAAATATATTTCATTCAATTTAGGTACCAATACGAATTCATCCAAGTATAAAGGTAACTGTCAGGATAAAATACAAAGAAGGTAGGGCTCTTTTTTGATTGGATTAGAATTGATAGACATTATATAATTATAAATGCTGATTCATATCAGCAGAATAATCCCATAATAAAATTTACTTTTGTATATAAATCCAATTAAGTGGTACACCATTTGACTTTTTGCTTAAATAGATATGTAAAAGCACAACAATATAAAAATGGTGATGAAATAAAATGTAGTTATTTTCAAATAGAATCCAAATTTTATTTGAACCGAGATAACAATATTTCTTTATCAAAAATTTAATTTAGATATTTCTCTATTCTAAAGAACTAAATAAAAATGTATATATATACAGAAATTAAATCAGATTATCTTATTTTTAAATATTTCTCAGGAATTCAGTGATAAATTTTAATTCGCTTTTCTACGTATCTGAAAACTTCTTATCTTAAGTCGAAAGAAATTCATCTAAGTAAGAAGTAAAATACATAACACGGTAAGAAACGATTATGTTTTTTATTTTTTTTATGAAAATAAAATTCCTTTTTAGGATGCATTTGGCCTAATGCCACCGCAAAATATCAATTTTTTCTTAACTCATCATAACTGTAGAATATTTCATATCCCCCTCCCTCTTTTTCAACATTATTTCCTGTTCTAAGCTATACATCTTTCATCAACAAATATATATCCTTCAGCATGTTTTTTTCCTTCCAGCGATTTCTTCCCCTTTTCTTTTTTCCAACCCATGTATAATGCTTCCACAAATTGTGTTTAAAGATAGCGAAGCTCCGTGGAGTAAATAGGAATATGCTTTCCTATTCACTACACGGAGATTTTGTTTATTTTTTATATTTATTTTTCCTCCGATTTCCATAGAAAATGTACTATTTCTTCGCTTTTGAATAGCAGGCTTTTGACCCAAAAATGATAAAAGATTCAGGCAACAATATTTATAAAAAAATACTTTTTATGTTTTCTTTGCCTTTTTTTATATTTCTAATAGACTTTAAAAAGTAGATATCTCAGTTTTTTAGTATTTTTGTACAGATTTTTTATTTCAAAATTATACCGATATAAACACAAATAAAAAATAAATTTGACTTTTTTTTATTTATATTTAAGAAATATTTTTTATAAAAAAGGACAGAAAGCTTGGCGGTGGTTTGATAAAATATCAAGCAAAAGATAAAGTTTTTTTTTTTTTAACTATGCGTAATATTCAAAAACTACTCGTGTGGAACAAGAAGGTGAGCCTTTAAACTGATTTTTTTTTAAAATAAGGGGTTCAAGCTTCATTTTGAATGAATATATTTTAATAAGGAGTTTCTAAGCAAAATTTTGTTACGAAATATAATTTTTTTCTTTTCATAAACTCTTATTTTGATATGATATAGAAATTTTATTGCCTAGAATTAAAAAAATCAAACTTCACCAATACGTATGATTTTTATATGAATAGCGGACTTTTAATCCGAAAGTGATAAAAGATTCAGGCAACAATATTTATAAAGAAATACTTTTTATATTTTCTTGTCTTTTTTTATATTTCTCAAATGCTTTAAAAAGTAGATATCTCAGTACTTTAGTATTTTTTTTTTAATTTTTTTTATTTCAAAATTATTCCACTATATACACGATTAAAAATAAATTTGGCTATTTTTTTTTTTTTTTTTTTAATTTTTTAAAATAATTTTTTTTATAAAAAAAAAAATGACAGATGGCAAGATGTTGGCTTAATAAAATTTCAAACATAAGGTAAAATTTTACTTGAACTATGCATCATTGTCGAGAACGGCTCGTGTGGGATAGGAAGCTCGGTATTTAACTAAGCAAAATTTTATTACGAAATATAAATTTTTCTTTTCTTAAACTTTTATTTTATATAATATAAAAAAATCACTGTCAAGAATTAAAACGAAATTCACACTATACAAATGCGTATGATTTTGAATAATTGTATAAATAAATAATCAGTAAGAGACTCAGCATAAATTTAGTATTTTCAGTAATATATTTAAATAGAAATTTCGTAATTTCAGTAAAATCAATTAATTCAAATAAAATCTAAACATCAAATTTCGTTAACAATCCAGATAATTCCAATGTTTCAAAATATATTCTAAAAATTGTAGAGTGTATAAAATGCGAAAATATCAACTTCTAGATCAAAAATTAGCTCGTGTTTGTTTGTTCTCCAAAGAATGTATAACAAGAAAGAAATCATAAATGATAGATCCAATAACCATAGTCAGACATAAGATTAATATGACATATAATTGGTCGAAAAGGGTGTCTACTGCATTTTTTTTTTTTTTTTTTTTTTTTTAAATACACTGTTCCGTGATAATATTCCAAAATATTTATGTTAGACATGTAACAAGGGTGTCGAAGCAAATGAAAAAAAATCCATTGGAGGTTAAATTAAGACCATCAAAACAAATTACTGCTGAAGATAATCCTAGCGATATTCATTTTTCATTTTATATTAAGTATTGTAAACAATACTTTTGTTATTTCGAGAGATAATATTGTTTTAGGTTGTTATTCGTATTTTCTCGCTGAAATATTGATTTATTATCATTATAAATAAAAAAAAATCTAACTAAGGAAAATTGTTGTCTAAAGTAGCTACATTTAGATAATGTGGATATATAATTTAATCTAATTTTCTCAATATTTAATAAAATAAAATTTAACGAATAAAATATTGTATTATCTGTTTTATCTGTATATGTGTTATATTTAATTATTATATATATTATTATCTGTATACGTGTATTTCTGGTAGTTTATAATGAATTTATACAAAAAAGTATCACTTAGTAAAAACTAGAAGTCCAATTCAAGAAAATAACAGAACTCGAAATGGAAAAGGAATTAGAAAACACACCAAAAGAAAAAACGAATAATGTGCATTTTTTCTACATTTATAGAAAACTGAACGGTATCCTTTATAAATAGATGTTGCAACATTCATTTTATTTAAAACAACACGCTATGTGTTATGTTACATGAGTAATAATGATTTTTTTTGAGTCAATATAACCGTCTACAAAATGTACCATAAACACAAAAATTATAATGAATATTAATAAATGGATTGAACAAATTATAATGAACAGTACAGAAAATTAAATCTATGGATAATTTGACGAACTAGAGGAGGCCATTGACGTTTCGAATATAAATAAAATTCTAGTATTAAGAATTAAATTGAAGTACCTTATGCTAAGAAAAATGAATAATCTTATTATAGAATCTGAAAAGCAGAGGAAAATTTCGCATAAAAATTTTAAATAAAAATATTAATTGCTTTAAACGGGATAAGTAATATTATAAATTATGCTAATTTATTTAGTTTGAATAAGAATATGAATAACTGGATAACATTTCATAATAAACAGATCCAAAGGCTTTATATCAACGATTTATAATCTTTCTTAAGTAATCTCTTGCATTTCTTTTCAAAGTTCTACCATGTTTTCAGAACTTAATATGCATATAGTGTTTTCAGTAATATGCATATAGTGCATAAATGTTTTCAGAACTTAATATGCATATAGCGAATTTCGAGTTATGTATAGCCCAATATTTAAATAACATTTAATATTTCGAGGCAAAAAATCTCAAGAAGCGTTGTAAATGTGTGTCAATCAAATATGTTTACTAATTATAAAATACGTAAAAATTTAGATTAAATTTACTAAATATCATTCAGAAACGTATGCTACTTAGAGTTAACCTTTTAACTCTTAATTAATCTAAGCTCAATGCATGCTTATGTAACTTGAAGCGTAAAGAGATCCCCCGTTATGATCCAAATCAAATTTAATTAAGGAAACAACTTGTGTACAACATTGTTTAATTAAAACTAACGACTCGTGTGTGAGTTTCTTCCTTCTTTGGTTGAAGCTAAAATCGGGGGAATGAATAACATTAAAGTGTACTCTAAATATTCAAGTTTATACTGGCTTACACTCTGCTTTTAATACAGTTTCTGTCTGTTGAACTCACGAAAGATATCAGTATTTATTAAAAATCAGTTTTAATATAGAGTTATTCACAATAAAATACATGATAAAGGCTTTTGACAATTTATACACTCAAAATTTCATATAATCCTGTGCCAGACTGTTAACCAGAGGGAGTTTAAGCTCTCATTTGAAATATACGAGTAGAGTTCATATTTGTTAAGCGGTATTCCGATATCTTACGAGTCTCATGACAGTATTTCTAATAATATAAATAAATAAATAAAATAAAAATATTAATAAATAAATAAATAAAATAAAATAATAATATAAATAAATAAATAAATAAAATAATAATATAAATAAATAAATAAATAAAATAATATTAATAAATAAATCAATAATATTAATAAATAAATAAAATAATAATATAAATAAATAAATAAAATAATAAATAAATAATATAAATAAATAAATAAATAAATAATATTAATAAATAAATAAATAATATTAATAAATAAATAAATAAATAAATAATAATAATAATAAATAAAATAATAATATTAATAAATAAAATAATAATATTAATAAATTAATAAATAAAATAATAATAATAATAAATAAATAGATAAAATAATATTAATAAATAAATTAATTAAAAGATAATATTAATAAATAAGTAAATAAAATAATAATATTAATAAATAAATAAATATAATAATAATATTAATAAATAAATAAATAAAATAATAATATTAATAAACAAATAAATAAAATAATAATATAAATAAATAAATAAATAAAATAATAATATTAATAAATAAATAAATAAAAGTTTAGCTATATCAAGTTTGACATGCGAACTAGTGTGGCCTAATGTTGTCAACAAACCACACTTCTACATTTAATATGATAAAAGGATTTGGTCGAGAATTTGTCGCAGGCTAAGACAGTAAGAAAATAAAAATACAAGCATATCTTTGGAAATATCTTTTAAATATAATTAATAATATTTTTAAACAAAATTTTAAAACTTGCATTTCCATGTCTATTGCCATAACGTACCAGGTTGAGGAACAGATTAAAATTTTTACATGTTCAACTCGTAATCCAGAGATTCATATAGATAATGTAAACAATGCTTCGGATTCTGTGTCAAAGTCTTGTCATCAGTCTATCTTCTGTCAAAGAAAAAAGGCGAGTAGATGACTCACGTGCCACACTCAGTGCAAAGTGGCTCAGGTACCCCTATTCTCTTTTATATCTGGTTTCACCACACCATTCTTTCATTTTGCAGGGTTTACGCACCACTGCAATTCAAAATTTATGAGTCTGGATAATGTGGCTTTGCATTTCTTACCATGTTCAGGTGTTATGTGGATCAATAAGCAAATAACTTTAGAAAATATCAAATTAATCTTTTTGAAATTTCATATTTGTCTGATTATTATGTTTAATTTACCAAATGCTACCCACACATCTCTGTTATTTATATTTTTTATAGATTCAAGAATTCATGTTGGCAAAATTTTTATGGAATTGAATGAAGTTAGACTCAAGCACCATACCATACACATCAAACAAATTTTTATTTACCTTTAATATTTTCATGTTTTATTGAAACTGCTTTTGTGTTTTGTAAAAGTGAAGGGATTTTTAGGCATCAATTTGAAAGGGATTTTGTTTAGTATAACATGTTTTGAAAAAAATCTGTTTAAAGTTTTAAATTTAAATTTATATTTAGATATGTCCCTGTATAAAATTGTATGTTAAGGCCCAAAACCCATCTGCGATTTGCGGAGAATTTGTAATGACTTAACTTTAATTTAATAGTTAACTGAATAATAATTTATTTTCCAAATTTTTCCCATTCTCTAATTCAAAAGTAAAGATTTCATTTCTATTTCCTGATCTTATTCCAAATTATCCTTTTATTTATTAGATAACGCGCTCATAAAAGTTTTTTAATCCACTTTCCTATAGTCGTAAATCTATCAAAAATAATCCCTACTAGACATTCTGTCTGCAGCTAAAGTTCCTAAGAATCCGTACACCTAGACCACTCTGGTAACATGTGACTACCAGAAGACTAAAAAACGTTCCCAGAAAACATTCATTATAAATTGATTCACTCGGAGAAACAACTCTGCTCTTCTGTGATATTCATATGGTCTTACTGACTGACATCGTGTTATTGCCTCTCTCTCAACGAAATTGAAATAAAAACAAAAGTTAAACTCGAACACTTCGCCTCGACTTGTTTCAGAAAAATCTTAATTTTAAAAGAAAGAGGAAAGTCATTATTCATATATATGTATATATGTGTGTGGTGTGTGTGCGTGTGTGTGTATAATGATAAAAATGTAGCGTATTTGTGCATTGCGTAATGACACCAGAAGGCGTTGAACTTCGTTCTTCTTGTATTATAAAACATGAAAGCAGAGTTTATTGGCTTGTATTTAATCTGTTGCGGAATTTAATCTTTGACACTTTTTAACTAAATATGTCATTACACTATCATCGCAGACATTATGAGCATCTGTCAGAGTTTTAGAAGGGAAGAATCATAGAGGTGATGGAATCAGTTAGTAGTTGACCACCTAGGCCATTCTGACTTTATTGTGAGGAAGTGTTGGGACCTGTGGACAACACACACACACACAGAGAGAGAGAGGATGGTTACATGGCTAACAGTCTCAAGACGTCTTCAAAAGATCAATAGTCGAGAGAAAGCAGTTCATTCATACGACACGGGCGCAACGTGCTACGGGTCTCATTTTCCTCCATCCATATACAAGCAGACAGCATTTTCACTACGGGCCTCTGTGTCAATCCGAACCACCGCAAGGCTCTTCGATGAAGGACAATTGCTATCGTGGTACTCATTACGTGTACTGCCATTGACACCCACTTAACGTCACGTCCGTTTGGAATGATGCCTCCCTCCAAGGGGTTGGCCTGCTATCAAATGTGGAATCAAGTCGTTTTTAGTGACAAATTTTTTCAGTGATGACAATCGCGTACGCGAGCGGAGGCCTCTTGGAGTACGTCTTAATCCTGCCTTCATAGTACAGCAACACACAGCTCTCACAACTGGTGTGATGTTATGGGGTGACATCGCTGACGCACTTGGTCACTCATAATATTGATTCATATCTCCATTATAGGCCAGAGGTATGTTCATGACATTCTTCAGTCTCATGTGTTGACATTCTCTACGGGGTGTTCAAGAGTAATTTTTCAACAGCAAAATTCTCACTCACACACAGCAAGGTTTTCTCAAATCTGCTCCTGGTACATTTGCACCCTTCCCTGCCCTGATGGATCCCCAGATCTGTCACCGATCGAACACATCTGGGATCATTTAGGACGGTAAGTTGGACAGCCTACGTGTTTGGTCGAATTAAAGGAGCGTTTACAATAACTGTGGAACGAGATGTTGCAGGACATCAAGCGGGTCATGTATGCCTCAATGCCATACCAAATCACATCCCGCATTCCTGCTACAGGTGGCCAGACTAGGTATTAAAACCTCCATTCATTCATAATTTGTCCTACAATAAATGATTACTTTTCTTTGATTTTGTAATCTTATATGAACTTGTTACTAATACTTATATTAATCTTATATGAACTTGTTACTAATACTTATATTAATCTTATATGAACTTAACTAATATTTATATGAACCTTGTTTTAACGTGTGTAAAATTTTTGATTTAAACTGAAAATTCTTTCTCAATTTCGTTTTATTATAACTTTTACACACACACACACACACATATATATATATATATATATATATATATATATATATATATATATATATATATATATATATATATATATATATATATATTTGGAGCGAACGCCAACCATTTGAAGGTGCTGCGGAACTTACCTGCATATTCGAAGAGAGAGTGCTCTAAGAACAGCGACGAGAATGTTTTGTTCCATTCGGAGGCAGAAAAAATTTCGCTCACAGCTGCGAGAAGGTTGTTGTTAATATTGAACATTTATCCTGTTACTGAGAGGAGGCAGTAAAGTGAACTTATAATGCATAAAACTGTTTATGTCATATTGTTCACACCTCAGTTTGTCTTACCTGCATGTATCCAGAAAGTATATTTATCTGTGCTTTAAAACTCATTTTGTCCAAACTTAAGTCAATCATTTGTGATCAGATGTTTCATTCCTGTCAGCACTACAAGAATTTTTTGGGCTCGCAGGGATTGGATTACATTGTGGATACGAACTAGATATTGATGGATTGGTGGAATTTGAAAGGTAATGTGCAATTTGTAATATTTGTATCTTTGAACCGCTAAGATGTAAATTTTGAATAATATTCAGAAATGCGAGTTAAAACTCATCGCGCACGAACTAGGACACACAGTTCCAATGGAAGCGAGAACGATTGAAATCAAAATTCTCATAGAAGAAAAAGATATCTTCCAAACGAACTCTTAGTTTGTCTAAGGAATAATCAAAATAATCATGGAGGATTAAAAACAAAGACCTTTGAGGAACAGTCAGAATTAGAATTTGAAAGGGATTAGGCTAGCTCGATTAGAGAAAGAGTTAGAACAAGAAAAATTAAGATTGCAAACTGCTAGCGAAAATGTAGATAATATTGTCTCTACAGAATGCGAATGCACAGCTGCGAACCACATGAAGTCTTGGTCTTCCGACCAAAGACTGTAAGGATTTTATTCACTGTATTATGTTTTGCTGTGTTTTTCTTCCTTTATTTTCAGGAAATATCTGATGTTGGTAGTCCAATAGAGGTTTTGAGGTCAAAATAAAGGTCAGGATGACCGAATGTAAGGTTGGAGCGATGGGCAGACGTGACGAAATACGGGCCTTTCCTGCTTGTACAAAGAGAGGATTCCCTGAGAACTGCGAGGAGAAGGTTCCGTGAGGAGGAAAGGAACTTCTAACTCACAAATGGAGTACAAAGTGATTGTAAATAGTGAACATTCATCATATTACTGCATGAAAGCAGTAAAATGGACCTGTAATGCAATGAATTGTTCATGTCATATTGTTCACACCTCAGTTTGTCTACGGTATGTATCCAGAACGTATATTAGTCTGTGCATTAAAACTATTTTTGTCCAAACTTCAGTTTATCATTTGTGAGCAGAAGTTTAACTCCTGTCAGTATTATATATATTTATATCTTTTCGTAATACTTAATGTTCCTGATTATTCATTATTGATATCCACATCACATTTAAAAACAACCCAAAATTTAAGGGATCCTTATTTTAAAGAAGTTTCATGACGTTTTACACTGTAGATTTCTTGCATACATAGTTACACAGCTGGCAATTAAAATTGCAACACCAGGAAGAAATGGTCTGACGAAAGTCAAAATCACATGAAAGGAAGAAAAGGTTATGATATGCCAATGATTAGTATTTCAGCGCAATTAGATAACACAGGAGGGAGAAACGGCCTCTGAAGCACTGCATAAAAATTGTGTAGTGGATTTCTCGTTCAGAAAGTGAAAGGTAAAATGGTCTGGATATCGAGAGTGTGAATTATTGTTCCGTGATATTGTTTGTCGCACTAATCGAAAGTCAACCCCTGTCATGCGAATGTGGAATCATTAGGTAGCTAAGGGTCATACTGTACGGTATGAAAGATCTCCAAGCCCTCCCATGACAAACACCCCGAGAGGACAGACATATTTTGATGTCGGCTGTGCAAAGTCGTTCAACCACATTATGGACCATTAGTTAGGAAATGGACATGTTGCAGCAAGCTCAGTATCCACTTGAACGCTGAGACGACGTTTGCAGCAACCTAGGCTGTCAGCACGACGATCATTACTTCGGCTTCCCTTAACAATGCAGCATAGACAGAGACGGCGACTCTGGAGTGCCAAACGACAACGTTGGATACAAGAGTGATACAAAGTCCTGTTATCAGAATTGTCCCGGTTCTGCGTGTAGTATACTAATGCTCGTACACGTGTCTGGAGGAATCGAGGACATTGCTCGTCGCTTATTTACATTCGATATCGACATAGATGCCCTACACCTTGTGTGATAGCTTGAGTTAACCATTAGTTACACGACTCGTACATCTCTAGTTTGGATAGATGGTAATTTGAATGGGGATCAATACATTTCTGACATCTTACTTCCACTGATGTTTCCTGTCTTCGAGGTCATCTAAAAGCCATCTTCCAACAGGAAAATGCAAAACCACATGTTACACATCATCGTCTGACCTTCCTCGATACACAGGGTATTCAATTGCTGCTCTGGCTTACACGGTCTCCAACTATCATTCGTTGAAAACATGTGGCCATAAGTTGTTGAGAGATTTGGTCGCGAGCACTCTCCTGCTAATATGGTTGATAAAGTGAGGCATAGACTTGAAGCAGCATGGAGTGATGTGCCGGTTTCTGCCATTCAAGTCCATTTCGACTCTATGCCTTACCGAGTAAGGGCCGATTAAGCTGCCTGGGATTGTAGCTGTTTATACTAATTTCACACCCCTGTGCAAATTTAACACCCTGTAACCCATGTGACCTGTAATAATTTTAATTGCTTACAATTTTAATCATTTTGTCTTCATGTATACTGTTTACTTAAAATAAATATCTTTTGTGTCCTTGCTTTACTTTATGGGTTTGCAATTTTAATAGCCAGCAGAGATATGGCATAGGATAAATAGCAATTTTATCGTTTGAATTGGTGTCTTTCCATCTATTTTTTACAAGCTTGGATTTATGTGTTTTGAATTTTTACTTAACATTTTTAGCAGGAAAATTTTGCTTAAAATTTTTATAATTGAGGTGTCTTTCTTGTCTCATTTGCATAATCTGTTCTAACTTGTATTTTTGAGTGTTCTAATTTTGGCCCAGCAAGATGCACTGTAGGTGGGATGGTGCCGTAGAGCATGTTTGGCTCCACAATTCATTCCCCAATCAGAATGTGCATATTTTGTTTTTCTAGAATTCAATTTTCATTCAATTACTTATTAATTTTTAAATAAATGATTTTTTATCTTCTCTTGAGTAGATTTTGGTATTTTAAATGTTCTCTTTTTTATTATATGGTTTTTTAATAATTTTAATGATTTAATTGTTTTAACTTTTACACACACTCACACAAACACACAGATACACACACACACACACACACATATATATATATATATATA
>BMAW01124741.1:0-13401 GCA_019974015.1 Nephila pilipes | reverse complement strand
ATTATTTCAAGCTTTTCTATTATAAATTATTGACAACGGCTTTTTTGACATACGCTGCTCCTGATTTGCTTACAGATTTCGTTAGAGTTGTCACACATATGCAAGTTGGTTTTTTTCAATATTTTGCTTTATTTTCAGCTCTTTAATTGTTTGAATTTAACATAAAGTTTGCTTTCCTTGAAAATATTTGAAAATTATGATTGTATTTTCCTCGTAAAATAAGGTTTCATGGAAAAGAAAATACCGGAATTCGAACAGCTTCAACCTATTGTAACGTAGAATGAAAGTCTAATAAAGACTACGGAACTAAATCTCAACTCAAGAACGAACTTTATTATCTAAGAACGGAAATTAGTGTTAAGAACTTTAACTAGAACAATAAAAAGTTTAATATTAAAGATTAATATAAATTAACTGTAATTGAAGATAAAAGGAGACGAAACACACACACAGAACAATGTGAAGATGAATATCTATCTACAATTTACAGCGTTGCAAGAGGTATATATACACGAAGAAGAGGATGCACTTCGCTTCAGGTCAAGCTTCCTTACACACGCTCTCTAGAATAAATATGGCTCACAGATATACTTCCTCTGTCAACGATGGTAACATGCAGGCATCTTTATTAATAGGGGACTGAATGTATATACATTTGTTGCGCAAAAGCCAATTCCAGCTTTTGCGCCATTAACAGGAAACGAGTATCACTACACTAATAAGAAGATGATGTGTTTGCAACTATTGTGTTGTCTAATAGAGAAATGTAAAACAAATCTTTGTATCTTGGGTAGGATTCTGGATTTGTCCACTAGCAGTTGGCGTTGTTTCGTCAAACCTGGGGCTGTTGATGCTACTGAAAACCCGCCGCGTAGCAGAGCTGATGCTTGTTAAATCACCCAAGGCCCCAAATCCTGCCATAAGCGTAGTGGGGTAGTTTAGAGAAGGAAGTATCACAGATTTCAGGTGGTGCTCTTATCAATTGATCGAGGTTAAAATCTATGAAATCCGTCACATATAGTCATGGTAATGCTTCCAAGTTCGATGAATTAACCAAATGAATTATAATAGAAATTTCTTTCTAGTCTAAGATTTTCATGGGTAATGTTCGGGTCTGATTCATTTTCTCATAATGCATCAAAAGACGTTCCTAAATTTAGTTTTTTCTTTGAGTCAATTAAACTTTTTTTTTTTTTTTTTTTTTTTTTTTTTTTTTTTGTGCTATAAAACAAAATATCATTACCCTTTTTTTTATCTCCTCATTTGGTTTGTAATAACCATATCGTATGTAATGAAATATCAGTAATAATAAATTTTATTTACGATTTTTTTTACATTTCCTTATTTGCATTATATCTTACATTAAAATATCAATTAACATTTTTTTCTGGTGAGGTTGACGTATTTTATTCTATGTTCAGCACTAAAACTGTATATTAGTGAAACAATTCTAAACACTTTTAAGAGATTTTGTGTGATTTAAATTTATAGAAAGGGTCATATAGTTAAGAGATTCAGGAGAAATCAAATTATTAATATGACGAACGTAAAATGACTTTTTGAATACTTATGTTTTGCAATGCATAAATCTAATAATAAGAGTTTGATAAATATTTCTTCTTTGACTTTTATTTCGATAGATTTTTTTAAAAAAGTAATGTGACCGTTTCCTTTTTATAAAGAACTGACTCAACACAAATTTAGTATTTTATATATTCTGTAGTTTTCAATACTGCTTTTAAAAAGGTAAACAACAAGTCGTTCCAAAACGTATCTTCAAAAATTACTTTATATCTTTTTTTTCTGCTAAATACTTTCAATAAATTTATAAATTGACTCTTACCGCTTTTTCATGTAAGAACTCCATTCCATTGATGTCACATCTCGCTAAACCAAACAAATACTTTTTAACATACAAAAAAAAATGCTTTTCTATATTAAAAAAATCTTTTTTCTTAAAAAAAGCTATTTTCAAAATTTTTTGTTCGTTTGTTTGCTTTCAATTTGTGTAATCCTTTTGAAAATATCTAGCCCCCTTCCCCCCTTATTTTTTGTCAAAAGTGATAGTTTTTATATTGAATTTTTTACTTTTATCATCCATTCAATGTATTTTAAGTATAAGAAACGCTGTAATTTGGGAACTCGAGAGATATTTCATTCTGTTACATTAAGGCAGAGTTAAAAGTAGCATCATATGAAAAACTTAACTGTTAAAAATTTACTACACACTGTATTTTTATTTAATCTCTATCAACTAGAATAACAAATCGAATCACTACAGATGCACACTTATACAAGTAAAAATATTGTTATTGTATCATCTTATTGCTTGTCTCTAAAAAAGTATATTCTCTTTGACTTTTTGAAGGTAAAAGTTATTAAAATATTTTCGACTTTCAGATCATAATAATTTTTCCCTGAAACTGGACAAAAAATTAGTAGTAAAATTTTCAAGTACTTATGTTACAGGTTGTGATTCTTTTAACATTTTTACAATCACTTTCGATAATAATAAATTTAATAAGGTAAAATAGGCAGATATCATTATTATTTGTTACAAAGTTATTCTATAATTATTTGACATATAATTTCCGAAAGTATATATAATATCCAGAGCATCTCGAAAATATAAAATGAAATGTTTTTAGTTTTAATATTTTTTCATCAAAAGTGATGAGAGGAAATAATCTGCTTCTTTAAGTATTCCATTCAATTAATCATATTTACTCGGCATTATTGTCATTCTTCATGAAGCTTTAATAATATACAGTTCTCTGACGAAGAATATCAAACAATACTCCTTGCTCGCATTATTAATACATAGATTGCAGATTCCTTCTCTTCCCTTTAAATAGACAAAAGAATAAAATTTCGGTCAAAATTATGTGAGCTCCTATCATTATTCAACTCCAAGTTTTCCTACATTTATCTTTCTGGTGGCATTTTTATTAAATTCTATTCTTGCTCTCTATCTCGCAGGACCTATATATGTAAGTATATATCTATTAATCCTAAGGGGAAGATCGGAATCATTGAGATTTCGTTATCCTACATTAATGTCTGATGAGTATTGCAAAACTGTCAACTTCTATGGGGATAGTAAGAAAGTAAAATACAGGAACGTATAAACCATGTTATTTAAGAGTTAGGAACTTCTCTAAGGAATGTTGTGAATTAATCAAAAGGTCAAGATATCTCATTAGGTTATATTTTGAAAGCGACAACTACAAATAAGTTAACTTTATATAATTAGAAAGCCATATTTTAAAAAAAATTAAAGCTCTTCTCCTGAAAAGAGCAATATACACCACATTGCATCAAAGCATTCCGACAGACTAAACGTCCCAACATTCAATATGTCCAATAAGTGGTGATTCTTGGTGTTTTTAACATCAACAATAGCAAAAGGGTGTAAACCAAGTTCTCCCCTGTGAGAACATCAATCGAAAAAGCCTTTTTGCCACACATCATCCCTAACTATTTACCAACGGCTAGCTTCTAACGAGCTTTTAGAAAGTTGTATTAATTGTAGAACACAGAATGCAAATGAAAGTCTCAATAATACGATTTCGTCGAAGCATCTAAAATAGATATTTGTACACAAAGATCATGTGAAGCATGGAGCAACAGAATCTGTTTGGAAATTTAATAAACGGTTTTGCAAAGTGTCAAAGCGACCCAAAAGGCTCTGTGTACACCTATCGAAAAATGCACGCATGATCTTGGTACATTGTTGGATTCTCAAGGAGCATTGTTTAGAGTGAGACGAAGAAACTCCAAATACCAACCTTTCCGTCAAAAGGTAAAGAAAAACATTTTTTAAAAGAGAAACTTTAATTTAAAAAAATGAAGGGGGTACGTATAGAACAGGATACTCTTTTGAGATACAAACAGTATTGTAGTTAAACTTTTATTTAATTTTGTAAAACAATTTTTACTTTGTATTTGCATGTATTATATTTAAATTAAGAAAGTTAATGATAACTATTTCATACATTATGTTTGAAATCATCATGTATTTTCAAACACATGTAAAATTTTAATATACTATGAAGCAGAACATCTTAAGAATATTTTATTTATTATTATTACTTTATACATTTTCCCTCCATTTTTCTTGTCATTCAATTACAATGAACTCTATCCTAAAGTCTATTTGAATAAATTATTAATTCTGTATACTTACTTTCATTATAAGTTAATAATCTTTTTGATATAGAAAATCTTACAAATGAAAATAGAAGATATTTACTTTTTTTTATTCTCAATGGTATATACTATAACCTTATGATACGAATAAAAAGTGTTCTATATAAAAAAAAATTCGTCTAGCCTTTTAATTAAATAAATTATAAAAACTTTTCTATCAATCCTGATCAGTATAAATCATACTAACTTTTTGTATTATTTTCAACACTTTTAAAAATAATAATGGATTAAATTGTATTCCAAATGTTGGTCAAAACAAAGCATTCACAATAATTTTCTAGTTTAATATAAAATTCTGAAGGCACAGAACATTACGAAAGCAAAATAATTATTAAACAAATATTTTGATCAAAATTTAAACTATTTTCCCAGAAACGATTGAAAAGCATTGACTTTAAATAAATATTGTCGAATCAGAGAAGATTATTTTCCAATTTTGATTCAACTCAATTTCTGTGTGCTTCTCTGTATATCGTTTAAGCTATTATAATAGTTTTTTGTTGCGTGATTGGTGTACGCTATATTTAGAAAGTCGGGAATTCATTGAATTAAAATATTACACAACAGCTTTTAAATGTCTATCAAAATGTTTTCATTGAATTTGCTATTTTATGAATACAGCTCTAAATATGTACTATTTACTGTGGATTGTAAATAAATTGGTGAAAAAAGAAAACCAAAATTATATGAAAGAAAAGGAAATCGATCAAAGAAATATTTCGAAATTAGTCCCACTTTTAACTTCTTTTTGTTGCTTGCAGAACATTTTTGGAATTTATCAAGCGTTTCCAGTGAATTTTAATTAGAATAAAAATTGATTTTTTTTTTCTAAAAACTCTAATTCAAATTAAAACTTTTATCTTATGAACAGTTAAAAGAATGAAAATGCAAGACTTTAGATTAAATCTTCAATAAGTTTTTAACAGTAAATCGGCAACCGATTTGAGTATAATCTGCAAAAAAATATCGAATATATTATGAATGTTACATTCTAGAATTTATGTGTTTTAAGCCATTGAATGTTTATAATTGTATTGCAACCTCTCTGGTCGATACTTCAAATGTAAATTTGATCACATGAACTGATGACTTGACAATTCTTCTTTTCCCATCACTTTTTATCACCTGCGAGGTGGCCACTTTGTCTTCAGAACTCTTAAAGTTGCAGCATACTATTGCGTAGCTCTAACTAATATTTTGTAAGTAATTTAACATATAATTAGAAAATAGTAAAACATCAGTTATTAAAAATATTTGCTCCAAAAAGTTATATGACCCTATTTATTGGAGCTGATTTTGAAATCTCATCTAATAATTTTATTTTTTCTATTGACAGAACATCATTACCGTTAGATGAAAACAACTCAGAATTCATTCGGAATGTCTTAATCGGTGAAAAGGATTTTTTAGCTAAACCACAGAAGGATGCGACAAGATTATAGGAGGGATAGGGGACGCAATGACGTTTCAGAATCTTGCAGCATTGCAGGGTAGGAAACACCTTTTTGACCTAGGGACAAAAGAAAAAAAAACCTATTAGTGCGATAGAAAGCATTTTAATGATAAGTTTTACATTGGTAAAAAGTGCACATGCTACAAATGTTATTTGAAATTTCGAACGCAAACACGCACACAGGCAGCACACACATCAACATTTTGGAATGTTTCTGGTGTTTCTTGGATCTCCCCGGCAGCTATAGAGATGTGAGGCGACTAGGTCTACAACTGATCCTAAGGAACCTCCTACCCAAATGATTTCATATGAATCTAGCATAAAATTTTCAGGTATGATAGGTTCGAAAATCTAGAAAATGTATGAACTGGATCATCAAGACCAATCCAATGATATCAACCCCATCATGCTGTAACCACATTGAAAGGCGTTATAACTGAAGAGCATACGTTTCTTCGATAATTTCTATCAAGATTTGTTGCAAGATCAACTATTCTCTGCAATATAGATGGAGATAGGTAACCTGTACAAGATGGCTAAAACTATCTCAGCGATCAGAAGACTATTTATTCGAGTCCACCAATAATATACCATACATAGAGGGTTAGAGGGTTCCATACTTAGAGGGTGCCCTCAAGGCTGTGAAGGGTTTAGCAGCCCCCTGTTCTGGAACTTTATAACTGACTCTCTCCTCAATACACAAGTTGGGGAGTGGAATTCTATGTCCCAACATACGCTAATGACCTCATCCTACGCGTTTGAGAGCGAGAACAAGACGGTGCTAGAAAGCAGAGGAAATACCACACTCGAAAAATTCAAGCTGTGAGGTAACACCTACAAAACGGTTTTCAGCTCACCCAGTACTGTTAACATACCTGTAATACTCATGAAAAAGCCCAATTTAGCTGATCCACCGAGATTTCAGTTTGGGGACACTAAATATTAGTAGTCCCGTCCATGAAATACCTCGAAGTACTTTGGGACAACGTCTCACTATCACTTGAATGAAGTAAAAGTGAAATACGAACTGCTAAATTATCAATTGACACTTGTGGTCCTCAAACTCTACGGTAGGCACTCAGAACTGGTAGGCATTAAGAGATTTGCAATATATAAGCCTGGAGAGTGGAGTCTCAGAATTAAATCAAATGTACTTTCAAATTACCTTAACGTATTTCAAAGAATATTCCCCTTTCTTTATCCCTTCAACCAGGCCTACAAAATTATATCAATGGTAGCATGTTGGGTCTTCTTTGGAGCTCTACCTCTAGATATTACAGTCAGTATAAAGCACTCCAATTTCTCGAATACACAGATAAACTCCCTATTCTCAATACCATTGGAACGGGCATTTAAAAGTTGAACATCTATTTGACATCTGGAGTATTCATTAGAGCAAAAGAATTCCAGTAAATCATGAATTGCTGAAAGCTGAGAAAGTGGAACTGAAATATTCACTGACGGTTCAGATATAGATGGGAAAAAACTAGTCACAATCGTGGTAATCCTATTCGGTAGTTAAAAAAAAAGTTCCGTTTTAGACTCAGGAACCACTGTACGGTCTTCCGTACAGAGGTATTGAGCATATTGAAGGCTATAGAACGGTGTTTAAATTTTTCAACAATGCTGATAGTCAATATCGGCAGTCAATATCTGCTAACTTCCAAAAGAAGTATGAAACGACAAGCAGTTCTGAGAACATGGCACACGAGATGGAACACAGACCAACAAGGTAGGATGATACACTAAATTCTGCTCAATTCAGAGGTTAATCTCGGCTCCAAAGACAGGATAATAGTGCAGTTTCTGCCTATTTAAAGAGGTTTGAAATAGCCAAAAACAGCTCATGTGTTTGTGATGAAGACGACGATGCTGTTTATTACATCACAAGGACTTTTTCACAGTCAGCCAAGTTGATGCTAGAAAATCGATTGGCTTCTCTAGTGAAACCATGTAACCAAGAACTTCTTCGATACATCATGGTATCGTGTCTAACTACTGTTGACGATGAGTCACTGCAATTAGCGCAATTCTTTTGCGCCAAGCAAGAGTTACCATATGGAGGCAGACGGGCGTTGGCCTCCGAAGAAGAAGGTAATCGTAAAATGCTTTTGATTTTTAGTCTGATTTTGAGCGTAATGTACCGCGCATATTGATAGTGTTGTTTCTCTATGGTTTATGTAAATATATGTATATTATAAGGAATTATTGGTGTCCTTATTGAAGAAAGGGAAACACTATGCATAGAAATTGTTGACGAAATTAACCCAACCTTCTACAAGAAGGTAAGGATGTAACACGGGATGAAAAGTTCTCTAATCCCAAGGTATTAAATGAGTACATCATGGGAAAAACAAAGGTCAATAATCTATGAAAGGTATGTTCATACAATTGATTATGTCAGTTTAGATAAGTCAATCGCGACGATATAAGACTTATTTTTTGAACAATCTGATTATCTTCTTCTCACAACATCAGCTAAAGGGACACTTTCTTCAAGTGCTAAGACTAGAAAATAGTAAGCCCACATCTTACATCCTAGTCTTCCCTGCTCTCTGGGATGTCAGCCGGTGCACAGCCTGAAATGTAGGGCTCATGTCTTAGACATGCTATGGTGTGTCCACAGGCTCGAGCCCAAGGTTTCTATAGGACGTAACTACCTCTGTTGTTTAAAGTGATGGAGAGTATGAATATGGGCATATTAGAAAGATATCAGATGTTTGTAGGTTTGTAAGTTGAGGCAGAGCTAATCCCACCCGCGCACCTATGCTTTGAGCCAAATAGCTTATGTACGTCCCCGCCACAGAGGAATTGTAAATCCGTATTTAACTGTGCACTATCTCATCCCAAAACCATAGTGCACAGTGAACGGGTTGGGGAGGTAGTCGTTCGAATCATGTCTTATGTATAGACGACTGGGAAGGAGGAAAAGTACAAGAGTATACGAACACGCCCCATACGGTCTGTACCTCCATTCGGTACATGTAAGCTAATGCAATATCTGAGAATTTGTCCATTCAACTATTAAATGACTACGTAATTTTCAATACTGGTCAAATGACGGTAACAATACGAGCTGATAACTTTTTGCCCTAATTTCTACGTCATAAAAAATAATGTCTTTGGTTTTAAGTTGTTTTGACTTGTAAGCTTATAATTCGCTTCGGTAATCTATGATGGAATCAGAACAACATGGTGGACAACGATCGTCGTCAACCATGACATGTGACTATAACCTCTGAGTCTCATCTGCCTTAGCACAAAATGCTATTAGTATAAATATAATTGGTAAATCTATATTTTATCTGATTTATTGTCAAATATATAAGCAAACTCCAATGACAATAGCAAAGAAACATAATTTTATTATTTATGCAATCCTTCCATGGACGCAAACTATGAAAAAAATGTAAATAAGTGTAATTTGCTGTTGTTTATTAGCTTTCAGCATCATTTAAGCTTCAGATTTATTATTTTGTTTCTTAATATTAATTTATATCAACTGTATAAGATTTTATTATTTCAGGTCATATTCTTGGCTATTTTTTTGACATGCATTGGGCTCACAACACATTAGCAATAAACTAAACAGAAAATACAATTTTAAAGGATTAAACTGAATGCCTTAGAAGCATAAAACGTGAAAAGAATAGTGAATAAAAACAATTAGTGTTTCAGAAAAAGTAAATTAAGCATTTCTTTGCTAAATAAATAAACATATTAATAGTATTATATTATTTCAATAAGCAAAACAGTTTGCATTGTAGTTATGTGCAATCAAACTAAATAAATAAATAAAAATTTTATTTTTTTTTAACAGAAATAAAGTAAAAATATACATCTTACATTTTGTAAGAATTTTTCAGAAATATATTCAATAGTTATAATATTGCTTAAACTTGGACGATATCTTAAAAAAAGTAATAGATTTCTGATATGTTTGTTATTCACAGATAAATATACACAGTACTGTGTTAAAACAAAAAAAAAACCTGAAGAACTGATACATTAGGCTACATCAGATTTTTAACATTACAATTATTTTTTTACATGCTGGTTGGTTTTATTTGCTCTTCAGCCGCATTTTATAGGGCCAGTTGCTCCAAATACTCGTTACTTTTAGCCAAACATCACATATCTGTGGTTTCAAACTCTTCAAATGTAAAGAAATGAAGAAAATAGAAGGGAAAGAGATGGAAGGAGACAAGAAATAGAATTTAAAATAAAGAAAAGTCTCCTACGCACCCCGGGAGCGTGTCACCCGTTTTTACCAAATTAGCTAACCCATAGGTGAAAAATAAATTTAATGGGGTAGCTCGAGACCTTACAGAAAGCGATAATCTAGGCTAGGTAAGCCCCTCAGATGAGTTTTCATAAAAAAGACAAGTCTTAAGATGCGTTTTTTGTAAAATCTTGTTTTCTTTCACATAAACTGAAATATTTATCTCTCTCACAGAAATTATCGATTTATAAAGGTGTTTTAAAAAGTAAGGTAAATTTCTTACTGACGTTCAGAGATAAATATATAAAAATGTGTCATGTTTGGAAAATAGTATCGCACTATCATTCGACGTAGTTGTCAAAATATTTATTTCAGCGTTGCATCCAGTAATTTATGTCCTTTTCAATTAAATCTTACTCTTGGTACCAGTTATAACAATGAATGGAAACTCTGCCAACGCAGGTCTTTCTTCAGGGAGCCAAGCAAATGGTAATCCAAGAGGGCTATATTGAGGATGGTCAAGAATTTCTCTCTTGAAACCCTACAGGTGCTTACAGGTGTGTTGACCTGAATGTAGTCGGACAGTAACAACTCGCCATCTCGTAGTGCTCCTCTTCGTTTCTGAAGTATGCCGTTTTCAACGTGTCCATGGTTTGGTGGTACGTAGCAGCATGAATGGTTGCACGCTGCTCCAGAAATTCAACAATACCCAAACGATTCCAAAGCACAGTAGCTATTCTTTTCTGGAAAAATGTTATCTTGAATCTCTTGCTCTGAGGTCGTGGCGTCAGGCTTTTGGTAGATTTTCTGTCTACTATTAACACAGGGACTATTTGATAATTTGCATTGCCTAAAAAAAGCAACTCCTTGTCACTCAAAATGAAACATGATTATGTAAACTATATGAATGAATTAGAGAAGTAATATGAAGCGAAATAGAATTGAAAGGGAAGAGAAGAAAGGAAAGAGAATGACAAAAAGCTGATAAGCATCAGTAAATTAGATTGAATCATCGTAATTTTTTGCATTGAAATTAAGTTGACACTACTTCTAATTAGAATAAGGAATTAAACCTGCTACAAGCAAGAGGTATTAGAACGAGATGTTTAGAAGACATCGGTTCGAGATATTTGGTTAGCTGAAATTTTATTATTAGAATGTAATTGGTATTGTTTATTAACATCACGCTGAGATGAAACACGAGCGCTTATGGCCACAGACCTCATAATTTTGAACCTCGGTCAAGGGACGAGGACATCATCTGAACTACATCTCCCCCTACAAACTTCAACTCTAGGCCAAAGGGAGAACTCGAAACTCTGTCCGATTAAACGTGCATAATTTAGTGGCATCAGTTCTTGAACCAACGACTCGATGAAACGCCGGTCCCAAGACCGCGACCATGACCCTAGGCTACCATGGTCACTTAATTATTAGAATGAAAACAGAGATTAAGAGAGTTAAGATGGATTTGAGAGAGAGAAAATCAGCATATTCTGTGTAGATAGGCAATAAACAGTGTTGTTTTTTTTCTGGTGTATATTTAGTTGGAGTTTTGAACTTATTGACTATTTAATATCTCTGAGAAGTTAAATAATTAAGCGATCAGTGTTGTTTACATCAATTCGTGGGTTCGAGCCCTGATGTAACTTTATGTCCTTCCGTTTAGCGAAGCTGATGCACTTTAAATCTATTCGAGGTCCCTATTCCACCCGTAGGCGTGATGTGGAAATTTGGGGAGGAAGGTGCCAGCTCAAGTGTCATCCGAATCACTTGACGGAAACTCAGTAGTCCTTGCACTGCTTCTCAGCGAGACGTTAATAAAACAATCACAATAACTCCTTAATGATATATCAAAAATGGTAAAAGTTAAGCAAATCTTTTTCAATTAAAGAAATTTATTTTACTGTTTTAAACGAATAGTTCTAATACAAACAATTTTAGACACTTTTATACTTGAATGCGTTTCAGCAATCATAATAGAACGATTAATAGAAATTATTTCAATTATGAAAACTCTCTTTAAAACCCTTTTTCTGGAAGAGACATATGACTACTATCATTTTATTTCGTCAGTTAAATCTTATAATCAACTTCAGAAAATGAAATCAAGGATTTCAAAAAATAAATCATACATTGCTCTTCAACTCCAATGATTTAAAACTCCTGTTTCGAAATTTTCCAAGCCGAAGGAAAATTCTTCTAAAAGTACTTTGCTCCCAAAGGGAAAACTTGAAACTTAATACGGAGATCTCCATCAAATAGACCAAAGAAGAACAAATATATGTTTGTCACTGGAGGCTACTGTAGGACAGGTTTCTGCTTATTCAGAACCTAGAGCAAAAATGCCGAAAGATAAATAAAGCAGTCTGGCGGATATTAAATTTAGATCTCATCCCTTTTCTTTCTCTATTTTTCTCGGGATTTTTGAATCCGTAAGTGGGAGGAACAAAACCTCTGTGATGTAAGAGAGAAAGGCAGCCAATCGAATGCAGGAAATAAAACAAAATTTCAATGATTTAAGTATCGTAAGTGATTTTTCAGCTAAAGTTTATTCAGTAATATTGAATCTAAACAACCTTTAGTAGACGTGATGATATAAAAATAAAATTAATGGACTGAAGTTTTATTGAAAGAAAACACACGCACATGGAAATATTTTGCAGCAATCAGTTGTTCAAATTGAAAAATCCTTTCTCATCCACTGAAAGCAAAAATATTTATGAGTATTCTTTAAATGTATCAATTTTAATGTATTAATTTTAGATATTTATCCAGGCTTACTTATGATTATTTAGAAAAATTTTATTAGGTTTGCCTTCTCCATCTGCCAAAATGCATGAAAATATAAATCTACGAGGGATCGTTTAATGAAGTCTAATATTTCAAGAGGAGTAGTATCGTAACATCAAAATGTGTTTGTCTTTTTAGTAACATCTTGATTCACCCTGAGACCCTGTCTAGAATCTCCAGTCTCATATTCGAGACTGACATGCTGCATTTCAAAATTCTATACGACTTAACTTTTCCCGACGCGTGAGTCTCTTCGTCAATTTTTTAAAAGTTCACCCAGAACTATCCATTTTATTTTTTTGTTTTTGGGAACTCTAATGTGATCAGGTCTCTACGACAGGCAAGAACTCGATTAGGCAATTAAAATTTGATGGTTTTCAACAATTTATTTCATGATTAGCTCATCTATTTCATCACTAGCAATTTTATTATGTCGGATCAATAGTATTTACTTTGTATCTTTAACACCACTTTAATTATTTTTTACCATTGTTTAACATTTATTCACACAATTAAATTTAAAAATTACACCATTTTATTATATTATTCCACATTCTCTTTCTTAAACAATATACATGAAGCTTAAGGTTTTCCTAGTGTTCACTAACAACATCACTGATGGCAGGGATACTATCCTTCGACACTAATGCCAACTTAAGACTTTGGGCTCAGACTTTGAGCTCGACACTAAACCTGATTCAGTCACGCACTGTCTTAGGTGAGA